>JAVSBS010010868.1:47225-63281 GCA_033124195.1 Coracias cyanogaster
TGTCTGCAAGAAGACTTGTGAGGGGCTGTTGCTGAGTTCAGTGTTGGCCTGTGGGATCAGGCAGCTGATGGCAGCATCAAATGGTGATGGCTGAACCAGCACAGCACGGGTCCATGTCTCTGCTGGGCTGAGGACTCCAGAGCTGGCCCCAGCACTGCAGGGGTGGTCTCCCCAGAGGAGAGCAGAGGGGCAGGATCCCCTCTGGGGATGTGGTCTTGCTTGCAAGCAATTTTTGGGAGAACTGTATAAATAGAACTAATGCAAAATATCTGTAATAGCTTAAGCTGTAAGCTACAGACCTGCATATAGGTGACCCTTTCTGTTATAAAAGCCAGGACACCCAAGGCACTGTGAAAGAAAGTAAGCTTTAGGTTTTAAGGCTATCTTTTCATTATGACTGCTTATTATCTGTCTGAGCAGCCCAAGTTCATTTGACTAACCAATATTTGAGGACAAGGTAGCATTGCTATTACTCTTTCAGTCCTTGTTTGCCTGAATGCATATCCCCTAGTTCTCTGAGGTTTTTGAGGGCTTTTTTTCCTACCAGCTGTTGTGAACTTGCCTCTCAGCAGGGAAAATATTTGGAAAGGCATTGGAAGTATATCAGAGTTTCAAGGGTATTTTACATGCCTCTTTACTACAGAGCAGGCAGATAAGAGCTAAAGTTAAAAATAAACAACAAAGACCCACTCTCTAATCCTTCTGCATATCTGACAAGCCATCTACAGATTAAAGTACTTTCAGACTTGAATATTGGGATGGCTTGGGCTGAAATCTAGGAAGAGTTGAAAATAAGATCAGCAGAGAAGATATACCTTAAGTCACTTCTTAAATGGAACATAATGTATCAACATGCTGAACTCAAAATAGAATTTAGATAGGATTTAGGCATCTGAGTCCAAGAGCCTGAATCCACAGACCCTGCCTAACAGCTTAAGTGCCTGACAGCTTGTTGATTTCTCAGTTTTCACCAGTAAAGTTGTTTTTCCAAATAGTTTAATTTTAAAAAACCAAAGATGATGGCTCTCACTTTGCAGTTGAGAAGAAATCCAGATGAGCTTCCTTTTGAGGGAAGGGCAGTCGTCACAGGGCTCCAAGTGCAGTGCTTTGACACCTTGTAATAGAACGTGTGATGAAAGCTGTGCATACTGCAGCAGAATTGGAAGCTGAGCACTGTGCTTGTAAGGATTCAGTCACAAAAACTTCATAAATTTTATTATTCACAGCACACAATCTCTTGCCTACAGATTTAGAAGCCAGCTATCCCCATTCTGTCCTTCCGCAGGCGTTTTGCTTCTCAGTGGATCCATCAGTGTTTAGGTCACTAAAATGTAGACAATGACTCTTCTGTCATTCTGTTGTTTGGGGAGGAATAATCACTAGTGACAGGCAATAGTTTTGCAGTTTATGAAATCAGAACTTTTGAGATAGTTTTATGTGTCTTACTCTTTGCAACCAGCACATACTGATATCCCAAAGCTGTAACTGTGTGCAAACATTAGTGGTTCTCTCTTCAAAGAAACAACGGAACGTCTTTACAGGGTCAAAAAATCTAAACTGCTACATAATCGTATCTATGAAAATGGTTGTGGTGCTTGTTTGGTAAAGGACGATTACAGTTTGAGGAGTCCTGAACTAGCAGCTTCAATTGTTTTGAGGGCATCATCATCTGAGTCTTCCCTGGAAAAGTTCTCCAGACTTACATGGAGGAAATCAGATGTGGGCAGGAATGTTGTTAAAAATGCTGATGTGAACCTGTCGGTCTGTCTACAGTTGATGTCAGGCCAGGTGTGGGAACTGGGAAGTTTTCAGGCTGGAGTTATGCTGCCAAGCAGAGATGTATAGTAACTTAGGAATAATTAAATATTCTTTGTTTTAATAAGGGTTTTATTTTCAGATTTAGAATATGGTTTATTTTGACCTTTCTCCTCATTTTTAAATGTCCTCACTGTGTCATTTTCATCCTAACAAACGTTTCCACACTGTGCCTGTGCCTTTTACTTATTCTGAATTGCACATGGAAAACACTGGTTAGGAGAATTTATGGAAGGAAAACTGGTTAGGAAAGTAAGTTCTAAAGGTTGTGAAGGATACAGGTTCATAGGCAGAATTGGTTGTGGGAAGTGGGTCCTTTCTGGGATCAAAGTGCAGAAGGGTCAAAGTTGTGAAGCCCTGCACAGGAGAGGAAAGAGCAGCTCACTGTTGGAGTTGGAAGTGTAACTGTTGGGCTGAAAACCAAGCACAGACACTGGCATTACCCTCCCTGTCTCCTTTACCTGAGTAGTTTCAGACCTCCATTGGATCAAAAGCCATTTCTGTTCAGGAGGCTGAAATTATCTCCCTCTGGAGACTGAGTCCTGTAAGAGCTGGGTGTCACACCCGAGGGGGAGACAAAAGGCAGTGGGGATTTTTCCTTTCTCTGCGCCTGCAGCTACCTTAATGGTAGCATCCAATTAGAATCTATAATCTGAGAAATTACAAGAATATCAACAGGTATTTTCATCTTTTACCAGCCATCCTCCCTGGCTGTTTTCAATTACTTTAGCTTAATTTTAGCTGTGATTTTTGCAGCAGGTCCAGGCTTCTGTTTCTACCTAGTATTGATGATGACTGTGTCTTTGTTACCAAGATCCATTGCGTGCCTATGGTAACCGGAGCTTGCCTGTGTTCAGAGGAACACTGGCAAAACAAAAGCTTGGCTTTTTTCCCCTTTAAACTTTAACAGTGTACCCACTTTGAGAAGACCCCATTGTTTTGTGCCCTTCAGGTAACGATGTGGTGGCAGAAAACATGTCTGAGGCAGCACTGCCATTGCAGTTCACATCTTTTTCTTCCTTTGTGCTCTACCTCAAAAAATTATTTTTATGGTTTGATTTGTGTGAATTTTACATTTCACAACATCTGGAATTTAGCATTCGTTTGATTGAAAAGGCTTTTTCTTCCTGAAAATCCTTGGTTTTAAGGGTTGTTTGACTCCTATTTCCTGCCCTTATCAAGGGACATCTCCTATGATTGGATCCCTTTCTGATCAACTTAATAGCTGTTCAACTTCTTTGGCATGTTTTTTAAGTATCTGAAAATATGCCAGCTAGATCCTCTAAGCAATGTTGCTACCTATTTATTTTAAATAGTAAACCCACAGGAAAATATTTTTGAGCATTTTGATTTAATATAAGCCAAGCAGGATAATTTACAAAACAATCTCTGGAGGTGCATAAGCAAAACTTATTAATCATAACCACAGCAGACTACAAAACTCCAGTACAAATATTTGCACTTCTGTCACAGCTACTTATCTGATCTATGCCAAATGCTGACAGATTCTAAAGACAATCACATTAAGTAGTAATCAAGCTTGAAAGCTGCAGCCGAGTAACAGCATACTAAAGAGACAGCCCTCTCCAGAGACAACCGCACACTCCACACACGCAGCCGCCTCTTGCCCTGAAAAAGGTTTAAAATCTGTTTCGGTCCCATGCTGCTTCCTTGAACATCTTTTGCATCTCTTTCCCAAAGCTTCAAATACCCCACCCCCTGTGAAATGATTAAATGCACAGAACAGGGCTTCTATCTTAATGGTTTCACTTCACTTAAGAACAGTAGCAGAATAAACCACCCGGACATGTTTTATTTAAACATCTATCTGCCCCTTTGTACAACACTGATCACATTTCCACCTACACATTATTCCTCCCATGACACTGCAGATCCTTTTCTTGTGCTTCCATAGCTTCTCTTCTTTAATTTTTTTTCATAGTATCTGTTATACTGGGGACAACTTTATATAAGCTCTGCTGCTACACAGACTCTTTCAAGTCCCCGTTTATATTTTTCCATGATGCCTCCCCATATTATTGCCAGTGATTTCACCCCAACTCATGTTGTCTGCAATATTGCCTGACTTTCTTTTTCTCCAGAACTGGTCCTGCTTGCAAAGCATTCACTAGGTGCTACTTTTTTTTCCTTTACCAGCTGTATTATCTCAATTACTGCATCTGTTCTGCACTATCAGATTGTGACAAAAGACTGCACCAGTGGCAGCCTTCTGTGTTACTCCCTCGGGTTCTGTCTGGGCCCGTGTCCCACAAAGATCTCTTGCCAGTATCCATCCTGACAGATTTTGGCCTGCTTGAATACCTTCATGGTGCAGGATGGCTCTGCTGCTTTGCAGATGCTGAGGCCTAAGTGTACTAATGTGCTTTTTGCCATCATTTCCACACAGCTATCTGAATGCCCAGATGCTATTTCCTTTGAGAGATCATAAGCATTGAACTATATGGCACAGGCCGCTCGTTAGGGTTTTGTGTACACGTCAGTGGCCTGGAAGTTAAGATGTGAATGCTATCAGCACAAGCATCTCAGGGTAGGATGTGGGTAGAGGTGTGTTCCTGATGTATTCCAACACAGCATACTTCTGGCTTATCCAGATGTACTTTAGGTCCTGGTCCCAAAAGTCTTCCTTTGCTATGAAACCTGGCCTAGCGGCAAAATGTCCTGGGTTGTGAGCACAGAGGGAGGAGCAGATGGGCAGAGACTGGATGGGAATGACTGCGAGTCAAAGGCCAGAGCTGGCAATAGGTGCCCTGGATTGCCACACAAAGTGTTTTATGAGAACACGGAGAGGCTGTTGCTTGTTCCGGGTGGGATACTGTGTACCTGCACTTAGTCACCCTGAAGCTGTCCTCCTCTTGCCTGTGCTCCTGTGCTGTATTTCAGTGGTGCCTTTTTGCTGTTGGGATTAATATGTCTGTCCCAGGGACAAAATACCGCTACTTGGTACCTGATGAGATGGTTGTTCCACCAGGGTTAGTACTGTTGAACACTTTGCACCATAACACTTAATTTTAATTAATGATCATTGGTTCAGACCAAAAGCTTTCATTTTAGTCTCTATCTCAGCCTGATGTGTGTTTTATAAAATTTGAGCAGGGAATGTTGCAGCTGATTTTTAAAAGCAAGACCTGTTGAGAAGAGCCAGTTTACTTGTGGGAACAGTTTACAGAAAGGTTTGCTCAAATCTGCCTGTTTTACTGTGCTTTCTCCAGGACTGCCTGTTATTCATGCCCTGTTCTGCTTGTTCATTTTTCCTGGCTGGTTCATAGAGGGTAACAGCCTGTTAAATGTGACTCCCAGTGGAACTGGTCAAAAAGCGGTCTCTCCCCACCTCCTGAGGCAAAGTGTCCTGTTCTGATTCTAGTAACTAGGATTATTTTCTAGCAGAATATGATTTTTCTATGTTAGAAACATACCTGCATTGTAAAGCCAGCAAAACTGTATTTTTCCTGAAACCAGAGGTCATTTAATAGGCTTGTTGTGGAATCATAATTCCCGGGAAACTTTTTTTCTACTGCTGGTTCACAGCAAAAAGCATAAAGGCAGTATTCAAATCACTGAAAGCCAAGAGGAGAGTCTTTAAAACAGGAATGTGAGGCATTGCTAGTTCGTTTTAACAGGATTAAGGAGCTTTTAAATTTTAGTTCGCTCTTTCCCAGGACAGAAAATGTGCAAAGCTAGATTTTTTTTTTTTTAAATAAAGTAGATATCACTACATTTCCTTTCATACATACTCTGAGAGATCAGTATTTGCTTTAATTACCATCACCAAAGTAATTACTCCATTTGACAAGGTCAATTAAAAATAATTTAATAACACTGTTGGCTATTAGAGTGAGGAAATTGCACATGTAACAACACCTTCAAAGAATTCACTGGTGTTTCTCCATCTGCTTCAGATGGTAGGTCCTAATTATAGTCCAGCCTACAAATTTATCAGCTTTAAATGTTTTCAATAGGTAAATCAATACAGACTTCAGTCTGGCATGGACTGAAAGCTCTGTAGGGACTTGCAGGTGCGCCTCTGCATGCTGAGGTTGTCTACGGTCTGAGCACCTGGGTGTTTGCTGGGATCTGAAGAATGAAGAAGAGAAGGAATGTATCTGCAGCGGACCCAGTGCAACAGGTGATCTACCCCCTTGGTGTCTGAAACCCATAGCTTAGATAAGTGCCCTACCTGATGTGCTGAAGACATGGGCTGAAGGCCTTCCTCCCCCTCCTCCCAAAGTCACACCTTGGTGCAGAGCTCCATCGAAAGATTGTGGGGAGTAAAAGGAGAGCACAAGGAGGTGTGTGCTCAGCCTGGTCACCAACATGCTCGCTCCCTTGGTGGGTAGGAGTGTTGGGCGCTTACTGCCAAGCTGGTTTCTGTATTTCATTATTAGCCAGTCAGCATAAACACGTAAGTAGAGATTGGGCAGTGAACCTCAACCCTCGCCTCCCTGGAATGTATACCAGCACTGGTCTCCAACATTATGGATTCCTGATCTAGAAGCCTGAGTTCTGTTATGCTTTGTGACAGCTTCCTAAGCCAGGGTAGCAGGCACTACCACCATGAGTAGCTAAGTCTGCTGATCACTGTTGCATCAGGAGACGGGACTTGTAGATTTTAACCTCCTCAAAAGAAAAAAACCTCACACTTGCCAACTCCCACTGTGTGCCAGGCTATTACATCAAGTGCAGCTGCCATCTCCTTCGTTGGATAGGTTTTAGAGGAAAGCAAGCCACATGGTTACAAAATGTAGTTGCTGTGAGTCTGGTCTTATCAACGTGCAACAGCTGTACTGGGAACATCGGCTGTAATTAGGCAGAGAAGTACCTAGTTTCATTTCCCTAATTGGCCGTAGTTGTGTGCTAGACAGCAAGCTGCTCAGCTCCGTGCACAATACTGGCAAGGCTAGAGCTGAGCCGGACAGAGGCTGCTGCTGTCTGTGCTCATCACTACCCACTCCTCTAGCTCATGGCAATGGTTTACTCAGCCTAGTTGCCAAGGTCCTCTTTGCTTCTCAGCCTGGTTCTGTGAAAATGGCCCTGATTAATTTATACACTTGTAATTACAAAAGTTTACCACGGCCCCCTCTGGTCTGCCAGAACTAGGTTAAGGAGCATCCATCTATGTGTCTGAGGAGCTACAGGCATCAGAGAGTTCAGGTGCCTCTAGCATTGTGACAGCTGATTAGACATTTTCACTAGTGAATGGAAGCAGAAGAAAGCTGCATGTTGGAAAAGGACCTGGGGGTGTTGGTCGACAGGCATCTGAATATAAGCCAGCAGAGTGTCCAGGTAGCCAAGAAGGCCAACAGCACCCTGGCTTGGATCAGCACTAGTGTGACCAGCAGGACTACGGCAGGGATTGTCCCCCTGGACTGGGCACTGGGGAGGCTGCCACTTGAATCCTGGGGTCGGTTTTGGGCTCCTTGCTACAAGGAGGACAGGGAGGGGTTCCAAAGCTGTGGAGATGTGGTGCAGAGGGACATGGTTATTGGTAACCTTGCATGCTGAGTTAATGGTTGGACTTGATGATCTTAAAGGTATCTTCCAACCAGAAATATTCTGTGAAATCTGTAAGTCTTACAATTTAAGCATATAATGGGTTTCACAGGTTTTTAAAAGCTAAGCAAAGGTGTAGCTAATTCTTTAACTCCATTCCAGCAATAGGAAATGACCAGGCACTGCAATTGGACTCTACAAACGGGGACAAGAAGAACGTTGCTTTAATTTACCAATTCTGAACTGCTGAATGCGAAGGAACGATGTGTGCTCTCTGAATGCTTTTACAGGCTAAGTGGTCGTGTATTACAGCACATGGACATGGCAGGGACCTCTGACATCAGGGCTATGCACTAAAGCAGCATTTCTACTGCCTGCATTTAATCTGCATGTAATTATGGTACCTGCTTGTCTTGCTCTGTCTTTCTCCATTTAAATCTTGCTGTTCAGGGACTTCCATATTAAGGTGCTGCAACTTAGGTACTTCTTGAACTTGCTTAAGCACCTCTGGGTTTTTGACTTCAGTTAGATGCATTTCTCTCCCTCCTCCTAAAGTAAAAATTGCATGTAGTGTTCAATTGAGGGAAGGATATTTGCCACTTAACTCCATCAAGGTGATTCAGCTCAAGGGGAGACATCCAATGAAAAGTGATTATGTGCCAGACCTTGGAAGTGAAAAGGAACATGAGTCTTAATGTGACTGGGTTTTCTGTCTGCACTTCTGTTCTCATTCTTCATTTCAATAGCGTTTTCTTAAAACTTATCATCAATGTAATCTCATTAGCTGTTATTTTACAAAACATCTACACAAGGGGGGGCTGTTACACATGAACTGAGGTTCTTGATGGAGCCTCTCCTGGACAAATCTATTCTAATAAATTCCACAAATGGGCAGCAGATGTCAGCTCTCCAGCTTGGATTAAAAGAAGATCCTTAAAATTCTGCCTTGCTTCAGAGATTCCCTATGGTTTTATTAGTGTTTTCCTGAACCAATCATTCCATTTTGTTTCCCTGAGTATCATCAGGAAGAAAATTCATATTGGTGAGATCTCAGCCATGGATGTTCTTTGTTTATAAACAAGGACCAGCTGTTCCAGGAGAAAACTACCAGCAACAGAGATGTGCAAAGGAGAAATTACAGAGCCAAGGGCATAACAGCAAGAGAGGTGTAAAAGAGGGCATGCAACTAGGAGCAAAAAGTTTAGGTGCTGTTCCAGTAGGTCATTAGCTGACTGGTAAGATCCAAATGACTCTCCTTAGTTTAGTTTCTATAGAGAGAGGATAGTGGTAGTTTTTGTAGAGCTTTTCATAACATGATTGTAAATGCTTAAGACTTAGGGTTTTTTTTTAAATGGAAATAAGCCTTCTGATGCATCAGGAACACATGTTACAGAACCAGAAAAATACAGCTGAATAGGAACACATTTTATCATGTACAAATCAAAACAGCTGTCTTCCCTTTCTCTTCCTCCCTTTGCACCCTCCCGTTCCTCAAAAAAGAAGTCACAAGAAATATAATCCTCAATCCAGGCTTGTCTCTATTTCAGTAATCAAGTTCTGCAGCTCCAGAAACCTGACCTTTTCCAGACAAAGCATCTGGAAATTCATTATTTCTTCATTCAATAATCAAGGCAAGCAGGACAAAAAGACTAAAGGCTTTCCCATCATATAATAAAAAGATCCCTGAAGGAAAAGAAGGGAATGCCATTGTGGGAAGCTGAGACACAAAATTTGTGCTTTGTTAGGCTGAGTTGGGTTAGGAAGTCTTAGGAGTGACATATTTTGATTGTCCATAATATTTACATGGAACTCCTGCAAGTGTCTGTTGTCCCACACAAGTGCTATTCAAGAGAGCAATGAAGCTTACAAAGTAATTGCTTCTAGTCAATGGCTGCCATAAGGGCCTTAACATTCTCAGTGGAAACAAGCATTTTGATTGTCAGTCCTCCATATATATCTTTTTTAATAAATTCTGTAAGAACATAGAAAGAGTGGCACAGCTAGGAACAGAGCTTTGAAATCTTGGTTTGCCATCTCTTGGTGGAAGCATTGCATCCTATATGTAAATACTTCATGTACAGAAGTCTTTCACTAAGCTGATGAAGTTCAGGGAACTATATACAGGCTTATTTCTATAGGGGATTGTTGTTTATGTATATGAGCATTGTGTAATGGAGAAATGTTGCTTCCTATAATTGGTTGTAGAAGTAAATAAATCCCCTGAAGTTTGTGCTCTTTCTTACTAAATCCAAACTGAACAGAGTTTAGGAAATTATAATCATGTCCCCTTTCAGTCACTGCCTTAATCCTCCCTTTAACAAGTGAGCAATTACAATGTCACAGCAGAATCCTGCAGCAGTAACACCTAGAGTTCATGTCAGCCAAAGAGTGTGGCTAATAACCACTGCCTACCTGTAAAGACTGTGTGTGTTAACTGCATGCTTGTACAAATAATCTGAATTTTTTCCCAAGCCAAACTTTTAACTTTCTATAGTCTAGTTATCAACAGATAGGGACAGAGGATATTTAAGAAGACATAACCTCACTTGCTCTACTCATCTCTGAAAAACATCCCATAACACACGCACAGAGCAGGCAATACCCTACGGAACAAATTTGAATTAACGACTACACTGTGTCCACGTTTTAATCCAGGCAATCAAGTTAAAATCAAATTAACAAAGAGCAAAATCAGGCCCCAAATGTTCTTGGAGTATTTTTTTAATTAACTCTGTTTTCATTATTTTTGTGCAGCTGCTTCTGTACCTTCAGGTTCTGAGTAGAACTGGAGGCAAAGAACTGAAACAGAAAGAACCATTGTTCTTATGTAAGGCATAGAAATCATGCACATTTTCTCTGCTAGGATTTACAGTTTCAAATGCATACGCAAGGGGAGAGCAGGGTGGAACACCCCTTTAGAATTTGACATGCTTTTCAGAGTTCAGTACTTCCTAACCCAGTCATTAAAGGCTATTTTTTCCAGTATTTCTTTTTTCATTTTTAAATGAATTCTGACCACAGTATTAACTATTCAGTGTGAGAATTGCAGGATGAGTTTGAACTCTTAATTGGCAAGTAACACTTGGAGGTCAGAAATTCTTCTATTCTTTGGGACTTTTTGGCCTTGAGGCTGCCTAGAAAGAGCACACTAATAAGAATTATTTTTAAAGCCTTCTACCATTCTGAAGGTCTGCAGAGAATCCAATTTATGCTTTTGAGTGAATATTGGGGAGAACTACTGCTAGTTAAATCAGTTTACTCATTTCTCATTTTAATTACCATCTTGAATAATTCTCATTATTTCTAGTACAAATCTTTATATTCCCATTTTTGGATGCATTCAAAATCCAGCTGGACAAGGTCCTGAGCAATCTCATTTGAGTGGTAGGTTGGAGTTGATAATTTAAGCTGTGGCATTACTGTAGTGAATCTGTAATGCGTGATTGCCATCCATCAACAGGTTGGAGGGGGTGGAAGCACAGAGGAATAAGGTATTGCTACTGAGAGGGGTGCTGTGTACGTACCAAGTGTTAGTATTCCTAAATTCAAATCCTCGCAGGAGGTGTTCATTTCCTCATCTTATTGTCCAAGAAATCAGAAAAGTGAGCAGAGAAACCATCAGGTGCCCTTTAAGTGATAAAATTCCTTTATATCTAGGTCATGGTGGAAATAATTTTAAATTGGATGTTCATATTTAATGTAAAACTACATACTGGACTCTGTTTGCACCCCTGTGTCATTGTCCCTCCAGACCAGGTACAAGAGATAACAGTGGGGATGTTCTCATTTCACGGGTGTTGGAATTTTTCCCTGCTTTTTGGAAGTAATCTTTTACTGTTAAACTTTTTAACGAGATTTGTGGTTTGTGTGCAGTAACTCTGGAGGTGCAGGTGTCTGGGGACCCCTCTGCCTAATCCAGTCATCCTAGAATGTTATGTCAGTTTTCTACACAGGATTCAAGCCCAGAATACAAGCTGATATTCTTCAAAACATTGTCAGCCTTGCAAGTTAAGTGGTGCTGCATATGAGATGTGCTTTGTGTGCTACTCCTTCACTTTGCCACCTTTTTTGAAGGCAAATGTGCTGTGTATAGCTACTGGAGGGGAAAAAAAAGAACGACTAGTCAGGTTGTTTCCTTCTTGGTTTATGTTTAAGCAAGTATTGCAGATTAATGGGATTTTCTTATTTAGAAACCAGTTGGCCATGTTGCACAGGCACTCACCGTCAGTGTTTGTATAAAAACAATCATAAACCCCCTGTTGGAGTCTTTTCTATAGGGTAAAGCTCTTGCAGGGAACGGGAACTCATGACCAGGATGGTCAGTCACTGTCTGAAGGGCAATGAGAATTCCCGCTGGAAGAGTCTCTTGCAACAGCACCTTCATCTACACGGGGTGGGACTCTGAACTCTCCTCTAGTATATTCTTATATCCAGCTGGTGCTGGTCCTGTGGGGGAATTCCAATGAGCGTGTGGTTCATTGCTGTTGCTATTTTTAACTATGTACAGAATTTTTCCTCTTAGTTACATACAAATGCAGAACTGCCCTTTGTAGGAACAGCTTCTTCTGGTATTTGCAAGTATCCTCAGGTGCAGTTTGGTCAGGTCTGCAGCAGAGCTTGCCTCAGGGGGTCGCTGAGACTCCCAGAACTTCCACCTTGTATGTGAGTCAACATGTAGAAGCCTACAAATAGAGCATGGCAGAGGCTGCCCAGATCTGCAGCAATAATGAAACAAAGGCTTTGATGTGACCAAGGCTGGGAGTTATCCATCCATTGTCTCGTGTCAGACCAGTGTCCCATCTCCGCAAGGACTCTCTGGGGAGTTCCTGAACTGTGTAGGGAGCTGAAGCACTAAGTGCTGCAGTCACAGCCATGATAAATAATTATGCTAAAATTTTAATTTGAATATTCTTTTCTAACAGACATAGCCAAACCCATGGAATTTGAGTTATGTTAGAAGTCTTACTGCTCTTTAACAGAGGTTCTGATGCAGAGGAACTGTGTTTAGACCTGCCAACAGAGGCTATTTTTCACATTTTAGAGTGAAATAAAGGCCAGCTTTAGCTGGAAGGAAGCATTTTGCTGAAGAAGTAAGGAGGCTGGTAGGAGATAAAGACATCTTTTTTTCTCCTATTCCTTTTAAGAATTTCAATATGAAGATATTTATTAATAAAGAGCAGTTTGGAGGAGAGTATTTCTACCTCCTAGAAGAATCTTCTCCATTGGCTCCATCCCACCCTTTTCCCATCTGGCACTTTTCCCCCGCTGTGACATTAGTTCTGAATCTTAGTTGTTGCCTTTTTTCTTTCTGCTTATTCTTACCTTCACCTTACCCTACCCCTTTTTAATTGTAAAACATACACAAATGTGGCTTTGTTTCTAAATCCTTCTCTCCAATTTTTTTTTATAGATCTGTCACTTGTCTTAACTCATGTCTACCTGCCTGTATTTCCTTCCTGGCTACGACTGTCTGAGAAACAAATCCTTTGTGTGTTCTCTCTGAAGGACTGTAGATCTACTATCTCTCTGTTTATCTTCTGGATATAGGAGAAGAGACGAGTAATATTATTTTGCCTTGTATTACATGTATTCATCCAAGAAGGAGGAGAGCGCGTAGAGTCCTTGAAGTCCATCCCAGGAATATAAGTTTTTAAGAATTCAGCTACACAGGTTTTTTTATTATTGTTATTAGATATAACAGTCAATTTACATTCCCTCTTTTTAAATGCAAGGAGAATAAAAATGTATTAGGAATTTGTACTATATTTTCAGTGTATCAGGAAGAGAGGAAAATTTTTTTCTGTTATTCCAAGTACCCCACTGACCTTATTGTATTCTCAGTAATCATGGAACAGTTGGAAAACAATCCCATTTAAAAAAACCAGACAATTTCCTGTTCCAGCGTGGGGTATAAATGCAATTTCTTTGCCTGGCTTCTTGATTGTAGTAACCTCCACAGGCTAAATTGAAGGACTTCTTGCTGAGGAACTAGGATTGCAGAGAAAAGCCCCTTTCCTTGCAGATGCAGAACTCTCTTAGGCTACATACCACAGAGAAAACCTTGCTGCAAGGCGAGATGTTGGCGATTAGACTGTGGGAGGACAATTATTTGGCAAATGTTATTCATATAGCAAATTCAAGATTTCTCAAAATCTGTTGTGGTGTTTGTCCTCCTTCAGCTGCAGCCCTATACACGAGTCCATATGTGAAAGAACAGCGGATGCTTGATTTGTGCAGTTCATGAGTCTGCTCTATCTGTGGCTGATGGTGTTAAAATAAGGTCCGTGGTGTCTTAGTGCTAAGTCAGGGGAAAGTTCTTGGCCCTATTAAAATAGCACCAAACCATCTCATCAGATATGCCAGGCAGAAATCTGCCTGTTCTGTGCCGCTGTTGAGCGTATGGCTTAGCCTGGAGTTGACATACCAGCAGTCCACAGAGCCCAGTGTCCTAATATTGAACTGTGGCAAATATGGAGTGATTCAGAAACTGGTACAAGAAATTCTGTAACAATTACTCCCATTAAAAGGCGAGCTATGCTTCTCAGTTTCTTCATTGTTTCTGTCTACATTATCTAGTAGCGGATCTTTCTGAAACGCAGCAGTGTTTGCCTTCTGCACCGTTACTCCGCTGAGCAGCACGTGGTGTTCCACCCCACTGTTTACACCTCTCCACCTGCACTCTTTCCCTTGTTTCAAATTTTAATCCCAAACCATTTTTCATTGCTTACCCTTTGGTGTAATCCCAAACCAGTTTTATTGCTTACCCTTTGGTGTTAACGCGTTTCATGAATGGATATATGCTGATGGTTTTATATCACTGATTTCTGTAATTTAAATTCAGTCGTTTTACTTCTTTAACTGCCTGAAGGCTTTTCCAGCAACTTTCCCATTTAGAGCCCTATTGCAATGTATTCCTGTTTGATAACACTGTAGGTCTCGTTACCAATTTGTAAAAACACGCTTTGTCTTTTTCTTTCTCTTTCATCTCTGTGCAGCATAATGAATCTGCTTCAAGAGTGTTTCTATTAAATTAGCACACTATCTCTTTAAACAGCTTTCTCTTGGCAGAAATTCCCATCTGCTCCGGCTGCCCATTGTCAGAGCTCTGAGGTACCAGACAAAAGGGGAGCGCTACTGCAGTGGTCCATGGTTTTCATCTCCACCCAGAAGGCCCTTAACTTACAACTGCCTGACTTGGTTACTGCATTGCTCTGTATCACCCCCTTGATATCCAGGAATATTAGTCCCAAACACCAGGTAACTGATTATTTTGTAAGCCTGCCCTCCATGAGAATGGCTCTTTGGCTAGAGGGGATGACCAGTTAGTACACAGATGAGGCAAAAGGTGATCATCCTGACTGGGTTAAACATGTTCCTGAAGTATATTCCACACTTAGGTCCCATTCTAAGGCAAGATGCTTGGAAATTTGTGAAAGGATATTTCAGTAATTATAGCACTCCTTAATATGCCTGGAAGAGCATAGGTCTGTCAGGTGTGCTTTCAAACAAAGCTTTAACACTTGAACCTTTACCCGTTAGACCAAGGACTAGTTTCAATTTCAAGTCAAAGTTTCCATGTGCAGCCCCAGAGCTCAACAGTTAGTGAAAAACCCTCCTTGTATCTTCTGTGCTTCCTGAGGTTGAGCTGAACCTCTGCTGGCTGACCTTGAAAGGACATAGTGGTATCTCTTTTACTCATGCCTGTGCTGGGGGCGAGTCACCGACAGGCTGAATTGTCATTCCGGGAATTCGCTTGGCATTGTGTCAGTTTGCTTCACATCCATTTAGATAACTCCAGCTTATCGTGTGTCTCTGCAATGGGAAACGTATATGATATATATTAAATGAAAATGATATATGTAAATATATCCTGGTAACTCTGGCAGCAGAATTATGTAAATGTCAAGTGCAAAGCTCTTCTGTGCTGTTAAGGATGAGCGTGTGCATACTGGGGGCTTTAACCCTCTACCCAAGAGTCAAAAATTCACATAGTCACATCATATAATGCATCCACAGTTGCTTTCCCTGTGTGCAGAGATACTCCTGAAATGAGCAGAGATTGCAGAGCACGGATTTAAGGCTTAGCACCTAAGATTTCTGGTAACCCAGTTTCTGCTAATTTTATTATTTTTCTGATAACCACCCTTGAAGTATTGTGACAAGATGCATATACTCATCAGGCAACTCTGGACTCGGGGGTTAGGTTTATCTTTAAAATGTTTTGTCAATTTCTAGAAATAAGTTTGGGAAAAGTAAGTTTTTGTGCAATGTTAACTAATTAAAAAGCACTCATTCAAAAGTGCTCTTCTTTCTGAGGCTCTACTGTGTCCATGCTTTGGGTAAAGATGGAAAACTTGGAAGCAGGGTAGCCTTTTGTGGTGATAGGGTATATCTGCTGTGAAATTCATAGAATCATAGGAGTTGGAAGGGACCTCTGGAGATCATCTAGTCCAACCCACCTGCCAGAGCAGGATCACCTAGAGCAGGTCGCACAGGAACATGTCTAAAACAGGTTTTGAAAGTCTCCAGAGAAGGAGCCTTCGCAACCTCTCTGGGCAGCCTGTTCCAGTGCTCTGCCCCCCTCAAAGTAAAGAAGTTTCTCCTCATGTTTGAGTGGAACTTCCTATATTGAAGCTTGTGCCCATTACCTCTTGTCCTGTTACGAGGCAGCACTGAAAAAAGACTGGCCCCATCTTCCTGACAGCCACCCCTCAAGTATTTCTATGCATTAAT
>JAVSBS010010870.1:0-60836 GCA_033124195.1 Coracias cyanogaster
AGAGATAAAAGTCTGTTTCTCACCTAAGCACCATCTCTTGCATGTTCCCCATGTCCAAAACTGCCCATGTCCTCTTTCAAAGAGAGGGTGTACGTACAGAGCCAGTAGCACTAGTAGAAAAATCAGCTTAGCAGGGAGAAATGGCAATCCATTATTCATTTGGTTGGGCTACTTACCAGATCAGAAAACAAACAAGAAAGCAAAAAAGTGAGAAAAAATCCTTAGCACAAATGAAACAAAAAACCACCACAAATATTGAGCAGTTGTCAATTGAAAGTCTTCCCTCTTACAGTTTAAAGAGCTGAAAGAAGATACAGTGCAAAGGAATTTTTGACAGGTCCATATCTGGGAGCTCTTAAATGAAAATACAGGCCTCAACAGCACAGACATTAAAATATGCCAGATGTTACAGGTATTTGACATAGTTCAACAAGGGTAAAGTTACAAGTTTATTAACTACACCAGCTGGTATTGGAGGATTTAAGATTTTTTTATGTGACATATAATTGGTGCAGGTAAGCACACAAGGGGCACGAAAAAATGTTGTGAAAAACCAACAAAATGAGAACTCATAAAAAGAGAACTTAAAGGAATGTAAAGCATAAGGTGGTGTAATAAATTATACGAACAGCAGAGGTCCTTGTTAAACTCACTGCAGCCACGAAAAGATGAAGAAATGCAATAAAGGATCATTTACTTAGTTAGCCAGCAAGGATATTTAAAAGCTTTTCTGAATTAAAAAATCTTTTCACATTGCAGCACTTTTAATTAAATCCATCTCCTTTGAACTGAGTAGATTATGGGCACTGTAAAGCTGCCCCAGCCCACACATCTCCGCAGCAAAGGTCAGGCAGTGAGTCTGAGCTGGAGCTTGTGAAGCCTGTGGCGAAGGACTGCTCTCCAATCATGTTCCCCGGTTATGCCCTCGGGCTCATCCTTAAACATATCATGAAAACATTTACATGGATGCCTAGTTTATATTTAAGTAATTTTATTAATTAACAGGGATGGATGTAAGGAATTTGTAACTTTAGAATTCACAACCATCCTTCTCTCAAGTAACACCAAGAACACTTTATGGCACCTATTACTTTCTTATTTTCCTTGGACACTTGAAAAAAAAGAGTTCAAGCAGAATGGTTTTGCTTCAGAGTAGGCATTGTTTTTCAGTTAATAGCTTTTAGGGACAGTGGGCTTTACTGAGGCATACTGCTGTGCAGATGGTGGCATTCAAAAAGCAAGTTAAATGTAAAACAAAAAAAAAGAAGTGCATATCTTTGTTGATACTACATAGACTAGATGATATTCCATCTGTTTTCATTGCACATATATGCAGATAGATCACTTTTTTGTGGAAAGATATATATAGGTAAATACATTCCTTGCATAAAAGCACATAAGCATAGTAAAGTACAGCAAATACAAGAAAAAACACTTAGTAGAAGTATGTAATGAAACTGTAAAGTAGAATTGTGTAATGGAATTGTGTCAACAGGCTGGAAGCCTGCTGCCAGCCTATAGTGCTTCACATTCTGCAGCCTGCATTTCACTCTATGACTTTGACAAACTATCACCATTTGAGGTTCAAATGTTACATGCTGGGTGGTATGGCTTTAAGATTTATCCCTCTGTCTTCACCGGGCCAAGGAGAGAAACAGGTAGCACTCGATCCTGGTAAATATAGGCATCTTTTTCTTCAAAATCCTGAATTTAGAATACACACTTCATAGCTGGCACTGACAGCACAGCTTGCCTGTCCGTAATTGTTTTTTCTACCCAGTGAAAATCTGAACAAATTCAGCCAAGTTACAGAACCTTCAAAAATACAGTTTCTGCATGTTCAAATAGAAAACATGTAGACTTTTGCAGCTAAAACATCTGATGACTCTGTGTAATGAGGCACAAACCTGCACTTTTGAGCTGCTCTGAGTTTGGTCCAGGCATCTCATCTGAGAGCCAGATTTCTATGTATTTTTATTGGTCCTCCTGCTGCGTCTACGTAGAGCAGAAGAAAATGCTTAACTCCATGATGCAAAGGCATCCTAAAGAAAATGTTTGCTGAACAAGGATCAGAGATCCAGCTCTGAAGAACTACTCTGACAAGTCTTTTGTGTACATTGTGTGCACCTCACATAACCAGCAGTCAAAAGTGAGGAACTCAGACAAAAGTAATCAGCCTTTCCCCATTGCATTCAACAGTCACCCAGACTGAGAGCAAAAGAGTCACCTCCCATCTGAGACATTTGGTTGACTTCAGGCTCAACTTTGTGATCATTCATGTTAGATGAAGTAATGATGTCCATTCATGTTTTTCTAGAGAATACAAAAAAATTTACTATCATAACCATCTCTAAAAGCGGAAAACAGGTAACATGTCCTACTACTGCTATTGCAACTGCAGTGCAGTGTAGAAATGCATAAGGCAGATTCACAACCCCAGGCAGGTACAGCTCACAATGAAGATGTATTAACCAGCAATTAAGCACACATGTCATATTAAGAAACTGAATAAACAATTTATGCATGGCTATGAGCTGCGGGGAGCTAGATACACCCACAGGATGCTGAAGAAAGGCAGTGTCCTCATATGGCCAGGAAAGGCAGCTACCTTGGCTGATGGTAATAGCACATTCCAAGAAGATACAGCTCTCTCAGCCTTTCCTACTAAATCTGATCTCGGTGCTACAGCTGCATCAACCCCACTATCAAAACCCAATTAATCTTTACGAGTTCATCATCAGATACTTTTTATCACTGTAAACCACATGTTAAGGGTCAACCAAAGGTTAGGCTGGAAAAACGCTAATATCTTCTTTGACAAGCCCACAACTCCTTTCAGATTCAAATGTGTTTCAGGTGAAGTTCAGCCATACAGTTAATACTAGATATTTTTAGCAGAGTGTCATTTCTTCTTCTGTCATTCTTGTTAAGGGCAAAATATTGGGCCACATCTCACAGCCTGAAAAAAGCGAGGCTGATGCACATCAATATCCCCAGTTCCAACCGGTAGCAAGACTGAAAATGTATTGCTTGTAGGCATGCTTACACAAAGCACATCTGTGCAGATGTACATGGTTGGACAAAGATCAGACAGACACAAGAGCACTCACATGAACACAGACAAAAGCAGTGGTCTCATCCTGCTCCCCTCTCTGGCTGCACTGGAAGTCTGTGAATGAGCATATGTATATAAAAACGTATATAGGTGCAAACATATGCACATACACACATGCACACAGATGGAGAGTCTCTTACCCAAGAAAAGGTTAGAAAGGAATTTAGCAAGCAGACAGAACAGGCTGTGCTGATTCAGCACAGGGCATGGCTAGGCAAGCCTATCTACAATCCTACTGTTTATGTGGACCAGTCCTGTTTATCCTCTTATCCTTCTTACTTTCCCACACATGTTCCTCCTCAAACCACGTAAATCCCTTCCTGGTTACTCCCCTGAGCATTATATAATAAGTCCTGTGTGATACTTAAATGCATTTCCCCAGCATGCCCCAATGTGTCCCATGCCTCAAATTTCCCTCAGTTCTGAAAGTGCCTTGTCAGTGACTTATCCTGATGGGTATCACACCTAGACTTGGGGGTTGCGGATCTCCTGGGACAGACAGGGGACAGTGCGCTCCCCTTCAAGCCTGTAGCTTGGGTTCACACCTGCCTTTGCCCCTGTGCTCCTCTGGGCATATAGAGGGGGGATGGTGCTATCAGAGCTGATGGCTCCTGCTGCAAAGCTGGGAGGAGCCAAGGCAGGATCTCAAGTGGGCTCCCCCTCCTGCCATTGCCTCTCTGTGTCCCTTTGTGGGTGTGCAGATCATCTTTTATTTATCAATTCTCTTTTCTGTTTCTAGGCCCCTCTTCCTTTTGTCTTCACTGCTCTCTGAAACACCACCCTGATGGCTATAAATTTCATAAGGACGCTATTTGCTGCTTTCCAGGCCAGAAAATTTGGAAGTGAGAAACTAATCCTAACATCACACTGCTAGATATCCTCTCCCATTTAGCACATAGTTCTTTTTGCAGCCTTTCTATCACCTGCTAGCCACATTTTGATCCACATGATGGTGTTCATACCACAGCTGGTTTGAACTGACTTTGAACTGTTATCTAATACTACAATCCAATTACATTTCATCTCTTTAATTCACTTTATCTATTGATTTGGCCATCCTGTCATTAAGCAGCACTGAGTTTACATGATGAAATGTGTATTTGTAATTTCTTACTACTTCAAGGCCATGATCTGTTATCATACTTAGCAAAGCATCTCAAATGAAAGCATATGCTTGTTTCCTTCTTTTCAGCTTGTATTAATAAAAGTTAGAGGTCTTCTCTATTGATATCATATTTGCACTTGTCATATCTTATATCCTAGTCCCATATTCCTTTCAAGGTGTAGTATGTTACTTAATAAACTGATCATCAGCTGGTATGCTCTTCCCGCCCATTCAAACACACTTATGCCTTCCTTAGAAAAGTGCGCAGACCCAGACCTGAAAAGTACAGTTTCAAGCATGAAATGAAGCACTGTGTTTTCAGGCACAGAGTCTAGGCTGAAGTGCTTCTGAATCACAGGTAATGGTTATACCAAACTTTGAAGCAGGTTTTGATAGAGACAAACAAGCTGAGGAGACCGCCTTCAGCAAGGATGCTTTTGTGTACTTGAATGTGAAATATTTAAAGATCAGTTTAGCTTTCTTTTTGGTTTATATTACTGGAGAGAGAAAGAGAAAGAGAGAGAAGAAATATGTAAAGAGTTGGAGTGATATTACACAGATTTTAGAATATGTGTCAGTGGCATCCTCAACACTCACATTTATCGTGACTAGGTCTAGAGAGTGGTTTATATTTGCCATATGCTTTCCAGAATAGAAGTTACAGTGAACCATCTTGCTGATGCTTCAGAAGTTATGGTGAACTGTCTTTCTGAAACATCAGCCTCATTGATTACGCAGTCAAATGAGGTATAATTCAGCACATCCCAAGTAAAACTGCAGCTCTAGTAAGCAAAAATATGTAAAAAAAGGGTAGTGATAGTCCATCTGTCCTCTCTCTTTGCACATCCTAATGGCTACCATTTTTTTCAGTCATCGGTGTTTTCTGTTTCCAAAATTTCTGTCACTTTACTTTTACATTAAAAACTCACTTAGAAGATTTCTCAAGTTTCAGATTCCTCCCCTGACAATATGCAAGTACAATACTACCACGTGAAAACACTGCCAGTGAGTTTAGCCAGGAACACATCAAAATCAAACAGGATGCAGAGCAAACATGTGAAAACAATTTCCCACCTATTAATGCTTTATGTAGCCAAATGATCAACTGGTTTTCAAGTGAGAAACAAAGACAAGTGAGTGAACTGGTGATCTTTGTTTCCCATGCTGCACATTTAGTACTGATTTACCACAACTTTACCAATGTATGTTCTGTAATCACATCCTGATTTATGGTTGTTATACTTAAATGTCATACTTACCACATATGGTATGTAACCTAGAAAATGACAAACAGCTTTCCATATAGATTTGTGTCTACTCTTCCAAATAGTTTGGATCCTTGAGTTTGGGGAAAGCTGAAAATTGCCTACTTATCCCACAGACTAAGGTTTTGCAGAAAAATTTCATTTGTAACAAATAGTTTTTCTTCTGGATTTCAGTATTTCTTTCAGAGGAAGACACATTTTTACATCTGATACTCTTTTCTATACCCTCATTTACCCCTGAATGTTGAATACCACTTTAGCACCTCCCCTTATTTAATGTGAGCAAGGATGCATGGTGTCATTCTTCCTGTTTCCAGAATGATGGCTGAGTTTTCCCCCAGCTGGACCAACAGGAGTTGGCGTATCCAGCCCTTCCGGGAATTGAATCCCAGCCACTGAAACAATCCTTGATCTTCGCCCCATATATAAGGTATCATCCAGCCAGGGCTGTCTCCTGTTACTGTAAATCTGTCTAGTAAATCAAGGCAAGAGGGTCTTCATACAAGAGGCTGCATTTATTGCCAAGGAGAATTACTCACAAAGGCAGAAAATTTAATCTGGCTTGTTTTGTTTTAACCAGGTTGCACTGCCACAAACATCAATAGCATGAGCTGGATCTGAATTTCTCCTTACTATGTCATTTTTTCATGCTTAAAAAATAATCATCTAACACATTATTTCAAAGAGAACAGAATTTTATTACACCACAGTGCCAGAGAAATGATGGAAGACTGTAATACTAACAAGATACCAGATAATTCAGATGGGGGGGGGGGGGCATGAGGAACTTTTTTTTTTTTTTTTAGCAAATGGCATCTCTCTCCTTCAAGTAACTACACATTTATTGGTATGGCTGCCTTTTCTGAACCTAATCAAATCAGCAAGACCCCATATAAGATTGCACAGCTGTATTGCCTTTCTGCAGTTTCAAATATTTTCATAATCTTGGGTGGAGCGTGGGATACCAGGTGCTTCAGTAACTAACTCTGGAAACAGCTGAATTTTTTTTAAAGTATGTTATACTCCCAAAGTGGAAATAAACATCTCTGCATTCCCATGACTAAAGAATCCTGTTTTATTCTTTACCAAGTAGCAATCAGAATACAGACTATTAAAACAAAACAAAACACACTGCAGGGTAGGGTAGAAAATTTTTAATGTTTCCTGGAAATAATTAAGCTAACATTTCTTCCTTTCTTTTCCCTCTGTGAATAAAAAGAATGTTGAATTTAAAAATTTTATCATACATCATCTTTTCCCTTGATGTTAAAAAGTGTCACGGGCATTTTAAAGCATGTAAATATGCTTTCATTTCTAATTAGATCACTCTTCTAAGTGCTCAGTATTTTGGGAGGGGAGAGGAGGATAAACAAATGAAAGACAGGGAAATGTTAAATTATTTTCAAGCTGTTTAAATCTAAAAGATAAACACATACATGCACCCAGATGGTTTGCAATACCAAATAATATGGTGATAAAGCACCTCTAGAACTTGGGTTTCATTTCTTGCTATTTTCTCAGAGATCTCAGGTTTAATATAAATGAGTAACCAAAAATTAATGAAAAAGAACTTTTAGATACCAAATAGCCTTTTGCATAGCGTGTAGAAGGTGGGATTACTGTGTTTATGGAAGAGCAGATTAAACCTTTGGTAACTACAACAAATCAAAGCATTTGAGAAGCTCTGCAAGTGTGGAGTGGACATTTAGCCATCTGTTTGCTACAGATTTTATTCCCCTCTCAGTAAGGTCTGTAACCATGTGGCCAGTGACTCCCACAGTGCTCCAGGTAGACCTTATGCTCATGAATGGTCCAGCCTGATTAGCAACTCAAATACACCCGAAGCTCAGCTGCCAAAGGCTGCTCCTACAGCATCATCCACAAAAAACTGCTGAGAGAGCAACAAAGTTGTCCATAATTTCTTCTTATATTATTCTTACCACACATCTTTGTCCTCTTCTGTCTCAATGCCAAGCAAGATCTCTCATTACAAACACACACATCCGGCCAAAGTTACCATTTTTCTGGAGCATGTTGCAGGTGAAAAAGGAGGCATTTCCTGCCCATGGGGTAGCAGGCAGATGAACTGCCCCTGCTTTGTTGGTCAGCAGCCAGTGCTGGGTCCATGGCTTCGCTCTCATACACACGCTGCAGAAAGCTACACCATTGGTGCGAATTACAGCTGTGCAGCCCCAGGCCAGCCCAGGAGGGGGTTGATCACCTCAGCTGGAGAAGCTGCCAGTCACTGGTGATTCCAAAGTCCTGCAGCTGCCATCAGCTCTTAGCCTTCCTCCACTTCCAGATACCCACAGCAAAACTATACTAACGTGCTGCCAAAACCAGAGCCTCACACATTGCTTCCACCAAAGCTGAGCAGTGGAAACTGCTGAAGGAGCATTTTACATGCTTTGGTGCCAAAATTTGGGTGCCTCATATCTAGGACTGGGAGTGTAATCTCCATTTTCTATCACAGCACAGAATTAGGCGTTTCAGAAGGGCAAGCCCAAAAATCTATGTGCCCCTCCCAGGAGAGGATGCCTACCTGAGGGCTATACATGTGGTTTGCATTCAACTAGCTCAGGGTAAATGAATAAAAAGTTGAGAGGAAGCAGAGGATACAGACCACAAAGTGACCTCACAACAGAGTTCTTTTGCCACCAGGCCCCCAAAGTCATAGACTGTCAGCGATTTTTTCCTTTGGCTTCATGCATTCTCCCTTGTCTTCTGTATAATCAGACAGCACATTTGGATGTACGGTACAGACCTGCAACATCATGCATTGGTAATGCCACAGCATGGACCTTAATGCTTACAACCCACCTTGCTTCTGTCTCAGCATCTGCAGGGGACTATACCTCCTGCAAGAGAGAAGTCGTGGAGTAATGACTATTTGTATTAACGGCTAAAAAACCAAAGCTGTGAGACTTTGCTTTGGTTCACATCAGGTTTTCATCCACAGGTTGCCGTGATGCAGAGAAGGTCAGCTTCTGTCACTAAGAAATTAACTATACCACTTCTTCAGCTCCAGGTTGTGGCCTAAGAGTTACCACTGTAATTGCTTTGGCTGTGAGGCAAATTTTATATCAAAAAGCCACCTCCATCCCAATATCTCCTATTCTTTAGTTCTGTCATTCTAGACATATGGCTGGCACATCTTTCTATGCCTGTGCTGGGAAGTATGTCCAGTCTGCTTTGCATCCTGAAAACTTAAAACAATTGAATTTTTCAGTTCATATTTACTTAAGTTTGCTTCACTCGTTTACTTTTTATCTTTTTATTCCCCTGTTTTTTAATTTGAAACTCAAAAGTGTTTATTTCCTGTCCTTTTTCATTGTGATTGCACCAGACCACGGTGGAATACTGCCCCAGTTAGTGCCACAAGATAGGTATTACAGAACATAGGGCTATTGAATTTTCATCTGTCTGTGCATTTAGCTTCCACCTTCACTAATACTAACTTCCACTAGTATTTCTCTTTTGCCTGGTCCCATGGACCACTGACAGCTGTGGAACAATAATACCTTGCTCTACTCACAGGAAAAGCAAGATTTGGGAAAGAAAATGACAACCTTTCAAACCTCACCAGGAACCTTATGTCAGCTCCAAGCCAGATGTAAAACAGCTGACAGAACAAGGAGAATTTACTTTAAAAATCTGCTTAGACCTTTTCTGGATCTGTTCACTCCTGGCTCTTTGCTAAGACAGCTCCATTGGTATTTGACCCTTTCCTCAATAGCTGCAAAAATATTTCTTGATTATAAATGTCATAGGATATGGCTTTCAGAGGTGTTTCTAAATCCATCGTTTTTGTATTTACCAGCCTGGGATGTCTTGCAAACATCTTTCAACATGCAAAACACAATGTAGTTGTATATTGAAATGGCTAACTATGAACAACTCAGTGTTACTGAAGAGCAGCTGGTTTTCATTACCAGCATGCGTCTAATAAACACTCCAGTTAACCCTAGCACATACGATCTATACAGGTCACAGTAGTTATCAGCAGCCCTTTTCATTTACAGAAATAATATTTGCACTGGCCTATCCATAATGCAATGGGTAGGATGTGAAATTAAATTCCCGGAAAAACCAGCTCAGCTGTTCTCAAAACTGAATGTCTTGTGTTAGAACTTAAAAAGAAAAAATATAGTATCGGTTTTTAATAAGCAGCTGTCTCACTTTAAGTGAAAGGTGTTATTTCTGACATGGGACATACACAAGCATAAGCTACACCCAAACAACATTTTAAGACTGTGAAGTCAAATGTGTCACCTGAATTTGGCACATTTCTGCATATCTATTAGGACACTGCTTCTAATTACAGAAGTGGATAACAAGCTTGTCTATGCTTGTCCAGTACACTAGAGGATGGTGTTCACGTAATGAGCATCCCACTGCTAATTTGTTTTCTCCTCATTATTCACTATCTGTGCCTCAGTTTCATGTACAGCATGCTGTTCAGCTGTTCATTTTCCCGATGGGTTTTCCCCAGGCTTGGCACAGCATCTCAGTGATTCATAAGCGACATCCTTACATGTTGGGGGAACGTGGCTGTATTTGACAAAGAGGAAGCTGAAACAGATATCCACAGGAAAAGTACTCGCTGATTTTGCAGCATTTTTTGTTTGGAAGGTAGTTGCTCAAGTAAATTTTTAGTGAAGAAATTCCCTGAGAATTAGAAGGTATCAAATATCACTGGCTAGGGGCAGCAGTCCTTTGGCACAAGGCAGCAAGGGAGTGAAATTTAAGATGAGTTCAAAATTTGACCAGAGAAACTTAGGGAAGAAAAATCCATTGAGGACCATCTCATAAAAAGAGAACAGTGCTGTCTCAGAAGATGGTTGAACACTAATTTTTGGACACTGGGAAGATACCAACAGAAGTATTGTGACAGTCTTGTTCCTATACACTTTTCAACATGCCTGCTCTTGGCCACTGTCAGAGACAGGATACAGGGGCAGATGGATATTGGTCCTGGTCTGGCACAGCAATTTCTGTCTCTGCTCTTAAATAAAATCTGGCTTAACAACTGTTCCGATTTTGGCCTAACACTCTGCATGGCTTTATAGAGCAGTATCAACCTTTAGGAGGTTTTTAGCATACCCAATAGCAATATGTTTGGCAGAAGGTGGATGGTGTATTTTAAGATGTCACTGGAATTCAAAGAGGCAGCCTGCTTGTTAAGGTCTTGACCTAAACAATGTAGGTAATTAACAGACTTTTACTTTCAGAGTTTTCAGTTTCCTCAGTGACACTTCTGCCTTTGAAAATATTAGCCTTTGGCTTCCTACAAAATCCCATAAAAATGCAGCAGCTTTCAATTGCATAACTGGAAAGTGAAACCAAAAAAGGTGTACATTAAAATGTCAACAACTCTTCATGCTCTGTCACATTTTTTTTTCCTAAGGGAAAAAAAAATGGAGGTCATCCTTGCCTCTGATTTTTTATTGGACATCGCTAGATTTTTTAAACTGTTATTATTATTTTATTTCTTCTTTTGTATGCAGAAAAGACTTGACATCTAGCTATCAGCATTAATCACACAAGGAACTGAGAATTTGTCACCACATACTGGCAAAATGATCTGTTGCCATTCTCTTTGAATGTCAATGTGTTACCTTGTGTTTATGGAGAGATGATTTTGATGCTAATTCACTTAATCCACTTTGAAGCATATATATTTAGGAAAAGCATGTCTGCATTTATTTGTCATGCATTCTTAGAGCATTTGAAAAACAAGGACATAATGAAAATTTTCCACAAATTGCTGTCTACTCTCTGCAGATTCATAAGTACCATGCAACAGAAGTCTGACTTGAAGTGATTTTCTAATGACTCAATACTGCTTCTGTCATTGCTAGGAAACACCACTGTCAAAAACATGTTGATAGGAAGGATTTGCTGCTTTGAAAAAAAGTTAACCAGAAAAAGGTTAAAAGATGCAGAGTAGGATTTCAGTTCTGAGAATTCCTGAAGAATAACACTTTCCTGGGAATGAGGAAAGGACAGTAAAGAGACGTTAAAGACAGAAAGGAGTAAGAACAGAAGGATCCCGTATCCTTGAATGTGATTACTGCCTATGGAGTCTTCTCTTCTTACAGCTAGAAAACATTAAATAAGCATGCGGCTGAGGAAGCAGACAGACTTTACAGCTTGCTGGTTCCAACTTGGAGAACCCATAGCAAGTCCCAGTTCCTGATCACAAAGGGGAAAGCTAGAATGAGGGCCAAAATCTGACATTTAGTTGTCCTTGATGAGTTTCCTGACCAGCAACTTGTTGCTTGCTTGGGTTATTCTGAGTAAGGAAGAGAGGTTTTGTGGAAAGGAGTTTGGAAAGAGTTGACTGGGGTCCAGTAGGATACGGTTCCTTCCTGGGATCCAGTAGGACATGGCAGCTCCATGTGGGTTTATACATACAGAAACCTCTTCTTCTTGCCTGGAATTCTGCATGGGTGCACACACTCACTTCAAGTCAGGTTTTGAAGTAAATTATAACCCAGCCTAGTATCTTCCACATAATTTCCACCTGAAAGGACTGATCAAGGCATGCCTTTCTCCACCAGTAGGAAGAGTCTCACCTTCCCATGTTATAGCCAGCAAATATTTCATGTAAGCAGTTTGGGGACAAAGGCAAGAAACCAGGTCTCCCTCAGCTGAGCACACTAATCCCCAAGGACTCATCTGTATCTAAAGCAACAGGGCATGGACCTGTATTTACGATCTTTCTTCATGACCCAGAGCATAATCTTTCATTCTTTTAAATTATTATGATGATTCCTGGTCCAGTTTTGACTGACTTGGCACAGTTTGGAGGATAGCACAAGATAAGGACTGTATTCAATGCATAGTTTTTATGAAGTCTCCTTATTTAGAGGGAAAAGACAGGTCTGTGAATGCAAAATACTTTGCTTTAGGGACAGGGCTAAGCCCAGGACTTGTTCTTTTTTTGTTTAGAGGTACCCCATGACCCATGTAATTTGGGATGAGGGAAACAGTTGATCTACAAAGTACTAAAATCTCTGCACCATCTGATAGTTAAGACATTCTGTGAAGTGGGACCTTCAGTTACGGGTCCCATCAGGCACAGGAAAGATTTAAGCTTGGATCTGCTGTGAAGATAAATTCCCTGACCAAGTCAGGGAGCCTGTGCACATACAGCCCATGGCTTCATTTCAGGTGTCCTGCAGTCACAACATTTACATTGGATTGTGCCATGTTGAGCCTGAATGCAAGTGGGTTTGCAAGTACTCTCTCCCGGAGTGGGCAGTATAGGATTAGTGCACACAAAACTTGCGCAATGTCTAAGTCAGGGCAATATAAATGTGTTAATGCCTCACTTTTAATGTCTACAACAGTGACTCCTGACATTTGAATGTAATCTGAATATTCCAATAATTCTGAAATACGACATTCATAAACTCTGAAGAGCCAAACTGTGGGCATAATTCCCTCCCTTACTATGCACTCACACACGTGTTGGAGAAGAGCTTTCTTTGTGTTGGTACTACAAAATGCTTCACAATTTCCAGAAGCACAGCAGGCTTGTCTGACTGAAGAGATAATGTCAGTGGAATAGCTTCTTGCTGTAAAATATTGTGAACAGAATTGTATAAACAAAATAGTCATTCTGACACTTTTTTTAGTGAGAGCATTTTATGCCAGTAACTCTGCCACTGTTGCATTAAAACAGCAGCATAAAGAAACTAAAAGTAGATGAGGCTGATTTGTTTTACAAATTGACAATTTACTGAAATGCTGAATCTCTAATAAAAAACAAACAAACAAAAAACCCCAAAGTATTTATGTCAGTGGTATCCTTATCTCCAATACATTTCATCTGGAGCAATAAGAAAGTACAGCAGAATAAGACTTTGATCCTGCAGATCTTAAATATATGTTCTTATCTTACTTCTTTATTATTAATAGCATTATTGAAATCAATAGTATCATAGAATGGTTTGGTTTGGAAGGGACCTCAAAGATCATCTTGTTCCAATCCCCCTGCCAAGGCAGGGACACCTCCCACTAGACCAGGTTGCTCAAGGCCCCATCCAACCTGGATGAAGTAGTAATCAAGCCGAGCCCATGCAAAAGCTTTTGCAGGACTGAGAATAAGGTACAGTTTAAGGTACAGTCTTACGTAGGTAACAGTATCAGTCTGACTTGCAAAAAGCAGATGTCTTCTGTTTTTATTAGGCTTTGGCAAACTGCCTTCCTTTCATTTTTGGAAGTTATTTTGACAAGATGGCAATCTTCTTCTTAATTTCTGAGTTATGCCAAGCTCGTGGAAACACACAGTAATGCCATCACTTTATGAAGTTTTGTCTTCCTGAAAATCTCATGTAATCCCATTTTTACAAGATGCTACCCATTGCATTTCCAAAGTAATTCAAGTCAGTTCTGCACCACACAGGCATATATGTAAGCATCTGAGAAACCTTGGTCTTGATAATTACGTAAAAACATTTATTTTATTGTTCACTAATTGTTATTTTGCCATCTGTTTATCTGTTTTCCCATCTATACATTTCTCTTTTTTCATCAGGCATCTCAGTTGGAGGTTCTACGGAGAGAGCAGCTACAGACACCAGCCTCAAAGGAAAAACATGTTATACATGTTTATACATGATACACAAGCTTAAATTTAAATATTATCTCTACGGCTTTGTCCTTCTTCTTAGTATTGTAATCTATCAGTAACAGAGACTTCTGCTTCTTGCAAAATATATTCAGGTAATGCAGTAGATGAAAAATAAGAACCCATTAATTATCTCTGAATGAAGAGGACTTTGCTGTCCAGAAGAGAGGAAGACTAGCTGCTGCCCAGCTACCTCTCTTCAAGAGGAACAGTGGAAGGAAATGTTTACTTAAGTGTCTGTAACAACTTTCTTCTTGTTCTGCACCTGTTATGGTCACTGCCCTTCTAGGAAGGGCTGTCTTACTATTTAAATTTCCTAAAATAGAAGCCAGGTCCTGAATTTGATCATTGCAAGGAAATTCCCCATACCATTTTTTTTTCTCTCTCTCTGTGTTCAGTTGCATAATTTCATTACAATACTGTAGAATCACATAATCTCAGAATAATTAGGCCTTGAAGGGACCTCTGGAGGCCTTCTGGTCCAGTCTCTTCTCTGCTGGGTTATTTACAACATGAGATCAGACAGCTAAGGGCCATGCCCCATTAAGTTTGTAATATCCCCAAGGATGGGAATGCCACATACTATCCTGGCAACACCTCCTAATGCTCAAACATCCTCCTCTTGAAAAAATGTTTTTCTTATGTGTAATGGAATTTCCCTTGCTGCAGTCAGTGCCCACTGCCCCTCATTCCTGGCACTGTGCACCTATGGAGACGGCCGTGCCATCTCCATAACCTCATTTTGGCAGCTGAAGACAACATCTTGCACTCCCTGGTTCCCTCAATCTCTTTTCTTACACCACATAATCCTCCCAGATATCTTCCTCAACTAGACTTACTACAGTTCAACAGTACATTTCTTGTCTGGAAGCCCAAAACTGGACACAGTATTTTACTTGCAGTCCCAAAATGTCAAATAGTAGAGAAGAGGTAGTAGTCATTCCACTAAATCTACAGCCTGTAGTAACATAGCCCAAGATGCAGACAGCCTTCATTGCTGCAAAGACTGACTCACACTCTACATTTTGTTCACGAGGACCCCGAGGCCTTCCACTGCAAAGCTGCTTTCCAGACAGTGAGCTGCAGTCTCACCTCCTTCCAGCTCCATAAAGAGTTTAGCATTGCCTGCTGTTGCTGGAGGTTTGAGTGATAGACCTGGGGAGTAGGGCCAAGGTGAAAGGATAAGCCAGGAATAATGTCTGCTTTTGTAGAAGGTCACAATGCTTTACAGAGGAAGATGGAAGACCCCAGGAAGACCTGATAAAAAGATTTCCTAGCACTGAGATAGGAAGCCTTCAAATCCATGGAGAAAAGTCTTGCTTCCCAGAATCCAGAGGTGTTCAGGATGGGAACTGACCAAATCCATATCAAGAAGCTGATACTTCAGCACTGATGTCTCCGACAGTTTTTAGGTGGTGAGGGTGTTGATAGACTCTTTTGCAACAGATGCCTCCATGTGTGACTGTATCTTTGTGTGCACACATATTTGTAATGTAATACAGGTTTAAGAGAACAATATCAAAAAAAGCAAGAACAGCACAAGGTATTATCATTATAATGCTAGCAAGATAAGTGTATTTAATTGTGATACATTGGAAAACAGAAAGAAAGGTCATCACCTTGTGGAGGACTTACAGCTTGGGCTGATACCCTATTTTGTGCTCAGCCCAAGTTGCCACATCCCTATCTGAACAAGCTTGGGAATAGCCAGGAAAATCACCACACTGTAAATTTCCATTTCCAATATGCAGCACTGCTGGACTTGCTACTAATATGTGCACTAGTCACGTGAAACACACGAGGAAAATAAGACTGAGAAAAATTTTACTGAGAGCGCAGTTCTACCAGTGAAGGACTCCACTACCCACAAGGCAAAATCATACAGGTTTCCTGTCCTAAGACATAATTGGTTTTGATCTGCCTATACTTGCAATAATCAAAGAAATGCTATTGTACTAAAAGGGACAGAAGACACAGCTGAATTAACTCATCTAAAGCCACACAAGACCAGAAAGGACAAAGAGCTGAATCAGTGCAAGCACGTGAGCTTAACCACTGCACCATCCTTCCTCCCAAATCCTTTTGATTCCCTTCCACCAAGTTTCCTCTTCTGTGTTTCATGACTTGTTTTGTCCTCAGGAGAAAGCTGTTTATGCTAATAGAAAGGTCAAGGGGATTCGGATTTTTCTTATATTTTTTTCTCATTGACATTCTTTGACTTTTTCTCCAGAAATAATAAAACTAAAAATCTTCTCTCATCTTTGCCTCCAAACCCAGTGAAGGTGAAGAGAAACTGCAGCTTGTAGTGCTCATAGATTAATATAGATCCTATTTCTATTTCTCTTTTCCTGCCTCAAGCTTCTGACTTCTGTGCAACTTGAATTATCAGCTCTAATCAATCACTAAAAACTTTCAAGTTGAAAGGCACACATGAGATGCTTCACAATATTCATTTCACTGCAGTTTGATATTGTCTGGTCCATTGAGCACTCACTTCCCTCAATAGAACTTTAATATAGTAAACCCTCTGAAGTCCCTTTCTACACTTTCTAACAAATTAAATAAAGAAGGGGAGATGCATGAAGAACAAACAAGTTGGCTATAGTACCTCTTAGAGCTTTTATCTCTAAGACTTGAATGCTATTTGCTGACCAGGAGACCAGGAATGTTGACCAGTTATGACAGTGATGTCACGCGTTCAGAGTCAACTTCAGTGCTTCAGAACACTGCATATACAGAGTAAGAGCTATTCCTGACTTTGGAAAACTCATTTGCTCATTAGGTCCAAGAGGCAAGAGCATGGAGAAGGAAGCAGTATCATCCTACTTTCCAGAGGTGTATGGTTTGCACTTTTCAGAGAGTTTCTAAAGTATTAAATAAATTACTAAAGTACTAAATTTAGTTTCAAGTTGTAAGTACAGGCAGTTTCTAAGACACTCAAGAACTGAATCCATTTGTTTCCACAGGTGTACGTACAACCCTTGGTGTCAGAGGTCAGTGTGTCTAACATCTGGGGTGGGTTTACATGCAGCCACAGAGTAGGTTGCCACACAGCCAGGACTGAGCCACTGGTGCTGTGGCTGAAGTCCTCTTAGGCTGTCAGCTAAGGAAGTAGGGTCACTTTGTATGAACGCATTGAGCAGTAATGTAGGGGAGGTATTTTGGTGATCACTGGCAGAGGTATGTTTGTCACAGGGCTTAGTATTTCAGACATAACAACTACACAGCAAGCTGCACAGTGGAATAAACTGAGCAGCAGCATCCTTGGCCAAGCAGTTGACATGGCTGTTGTACGAGTGAATGGCCTTCACGGCTGAAGTGCTGGGGCCCAGGTTGTGGGCCCTAGGTTGGAGATGACCTGTGGATGAGTCACAACCTAGCAAATGTTTTGTTTCTGTTGGCTTCATGTTCCAGAGGCAGAACCTGGTCCATGTGTGGCTCTGTGGCTCTGCCCTCACCCAGGTGGTCATGGTTGGTGTGGTGGGTGAGGCCAGGATTATATTAACCAGGAGCCAATTAGTTAGAAGAGTTTCCTGTTGGGTTTGGCTTCTGTTGGGGCTGGCTGCATCTTGCTGAGCTCTCATGGTGATGTCCTTCCATGTGAAGGGCCACTGAGGGAGCAATCTTGGTCCATTGTGTCCAGCAGGCGATGCTGGCACCACAGTGGGCAGTAGAGAGTGGGCACAGGAATTTATGGCAGGACTGTCTGAAAGAAGACTTCTGAGGGGATGTTGTTGAGTTCAGTGTTGGCCTGTGTGGTCAGGAAACTGATGGCAGTATAAAATGATGATGGCTGAACCAGCACAACAACAGCACAAACACATCACATGGGCATAGGCACCTTGAGAACCTCATAACAGCTATCTGCAAGCAGTGTTGTTGAGGCCAGTGCAATCTTTTCACACTATTACATATATTTGGTAGTCAAAATATGAGAGAAACCACAAAGTGGCACTTTTTAGTCCATGGGGAAGTATTTGCCCTTTGACTAGGAGCATATCACATCCCCGAAAGGAATGTACCCTTTGCCTGTTTGGGTCTGACCTCTGCCCACCCCCTTCATAGGTCTCCCCCAGGCCCCACAGTTGCAGGCAGCCCCTTAGTCTGGGAGCAGAAAGGCATCTCTGTGCCAAAGTCTCCTTTTTGTCCAAAGCTAATGGACTCTTTGTGCATGTAATCCCTGGGGTCTGAATGCCTACCAAGTAAGGAGCTCTCTTCCAACATAGGAAAGAGAAGTAAAGAGCCAACTCAAAGCCCACTAATATAGCTCAGTCTACAGTCAGTCCAAAGATTCCAAAGCTGGCTTCTTACATGGCAAAAAAAGAATGTTTGTGTCTTTTAATAGGATATGTAAACCAAAGTATTAGAGAACACCCTATAAATTAATGTTGGTTTTCCTCTCCCTCACAATGCAAAGTAGATAATTAAGGAAATACTTGTCAACACATTTCTCATTTTGCTCTCCTTAGTATAGGCCATTTCAAATGGGGTTCTTGTAAAGGATATTAAGAGACCTTTGCCAAGTAGAGACAAGAAAGAGCCAAAAAAGAAAGAGCATCTAAAAGCCAGTCTGGAATTGCATCATCTTGGAGCTCAAAAGTATTTACACTACCTACAATACAACCACTTCCAGATTCTTTTAGCTTGCTTGTAGTCTCTGTGAATGGGTCAATATGTTTCCCTTCCACATCTTCATTCAACAGTAGGGAATGAATTCTGAAATATGCAGAAAGAGGGTGACTTGGGAGGAGTAATCTCTGTATTTCCCATGGTTTGGAAGTGCAATGGAATCACTTCTGCCTGAGAGATGTGGGAAAGAGGTTGGCCTCTCATTATTAGTATAAAGGGCTGCACCTCCACTGACTGGAATGAAGCCCGTTGTCCCATATTCCAGCATCCGATGTACATTTAATGATGGCCATTGAGGACAAGACCTCCACTAAAAAGTGACCAATTCCAGTTTCTTGCCATTCTACTTTCTCTGAATTAATCAAGGACCAGAGAAGAGTAGCAGGAAAATTCCTAAAAATGAAGCTGTCACTGCACTTGACAATGTGTCCAAATTCCAAGCTATGATGTGATCTTAAAAAACTGTAGAGAATGTTTCAAAGGTCATCGTATGAGAATAATTTGGGCCTTGAAAGAGCTATTGTGCTTCCAGACATGTGAAGTCTCTTTCTAGTCCAAATTAAATCCATAGCACTATTACGTGTTGTCTTTTTCCTCTTCTTCCTCCTCCTCCTTCCCCCTCCCCTTTTTGGGGGGAATTGAATTGCAATACTGTTGAAAGGAAGTGAACTCTTTCAGGTGGAGTGGGGGAAAGATCTCCATGAGTCTGTACATGGAGCCTACTGTACAAGAAAAACAGCTGCCAAACACTAAGCCTTTTAGAACTGCAGTGTTGTGTACTGGCTGTCTCTGGAGTGGATTAATACAGGGTGGAGACCAACAATACACTCTGCTAAGTACAGCCAATGTTAAACACTGTCTTTTTTTTTTCCTTCTGTTTTTGGGGTTTTATTTTAATAGAATCACATATATGCTGAGGCTCAGCTGTGCTCTGGCTTTCAGCCTTGAATGCCAAACATCTTGTAGCTCTGAATCTTCCTCTTTTATTTCAGGTTATAGCTTTGACCTTTGAGAGCTTTCCCAGATTAAGTGTTGAGAAATATTACTCATATTCAAATTGACAAAGTTATGCTGAAAAGGTTGTTCTCCATCTGCCCAAACAATCCATGCTACATCAGAATGATAGCTTGACCTTGACAATGTCCCACATGAGGAGGGGATCAGCTACAATACCTGTGCTGTTGTCTTGTAATCTCCCTACACATCTTTGAATCTTTCAGTGATTTTATGAACAAATAAATGTAAGAATACAGGAATGCAGCTTCTGGGATTTCTCACCTATATTGTATTGTATCCCAGCAAATCACCCAGTAAAGTCTTTCACTGAAATAGATAATTGATTTAGCAGGTAAAGAGTAACATTGGATGTTTCAAGGTGTCACAACTGCAGATATCCCACTACAGTATATGGTATCAAGGCACTACAATGAAAAAGATAAGATTTATTGAATTAAATTTATTAACATTATTTAAGATTAATTAAATGCTTACTAAAGTATTCCTTTCCTCAACATCAGTTGTTTTCTTGGACTTTATATTGCAACAATAAATATATACATGGACAGCTCAATAGTTTCTGATTTGATTATAGAGGTTTATCCTTTATTTTCTGTTTTAAATCCACATTGTATTTTTGCATCTGTGAGCTCCCTTTTGTATAAACAAATAAATTTACATCTTCAAATATGTGGCCACTGTAGATGCAGAGAGAGTAAATTCTTATTTTCTGCTTTCTGTTGTAAGAGAAAAATCTTTGCAGTCAAATTCCCATTCCAGGAAACCAAAAAACTCCTGTGGATTCCAGAGGGGTCAAGACTCCACCTTATCTACTCATTTGGCAGAACTATGAAATGACACAAATGACCTGGTTAACAAATTGCAATCTTTATATTTTGAAATATTCCACTTGCATTTCCTTACTGGCATGTGGATAACTTCCAGATCCATTAAGTCAGTTCAGTTATTTGTTTTGCATTTTATTTCATCAAGGTGTGTTCTGTTGAGTCACAACAAACTCCGTGTATGAGAAATAGAAAAGCAAGTTATCCTAGTAAGGAAGTTGATTAATTCTGATTTATGTTATCGAACTCTATTCAGAAGCCAGGGATCAGGCAAGATTTAGTATACACAGCTCCTGAAGTATAGCTTTTTTCCTAGAATATTCATTAAGCTTGCACTAGCAGTGGTGCTTGCTGATCTCTTAGCAATCAAGTTCAGGGAGTCAAATCAACTGAAAACAATTTGCTTTGTTTTGTAACACTAGTTTTCTTCTTCTTCATCTCCCTGAACTGGATCACCACAGGATCAGGAAAATGCCAGTGCTCGCACAGGGACTTGGATCAGCATAAATTGTCAGAGGGTGGAAGATAAGGCTTAAAGGCAGCTAGGTAGAAGAGTGAAAGCAGCGCAGTAAGAGTCTGACTAAATTCACATTTGATGACTGTATTCAGTGTTTCCTACTTATCACATTCATCGTTTTGGACAGCACTATGGGAGTAAAACAGCACAAAATTGTCAATAAGCGTATGGAAATATGTAACAGGTTTGTCCAGAAATCACTAACGAAAAGGCCTGCCAAAGCAATTTCATTTTATTTTTAACGGTTTTGGGGACTTTTACTGTCCCATATAATTCTATAAATGAGATACAGTTCTATGTCATTCTTTAAAATGTTCAAAAGAAGCTGTCGCGGTCCGGGTGCAAGCGTCCGTAATGCCTATGGAAAAATTCTGGTTTTCTTTCATGACACCATTTTCTATTTCTGATGGCACCATTAAAACTACATGGAAAATTTGCAGTGAAACTTTAAAAGTTTGTTCATTTGAGTTTGCTTTCCTTTAATTCTGCTGCCTACAGCAATACCTTCAGGCTCCCCCAACCAAACCCAGGATGGCCTAAATTCACCATCAACCAACAACAGGTGGGCAACAAGCAAGAGGTTCCAGAGCTGAGCTTCCAGTGAGAACCCACAAGTGAAAAAACTGTGAAATCTAGCTTAAAACATCTATCCTAAAAAAATTGGACAGCTCATACCAAATAATGACAATCCCTACTCCATGACCTTAGAATTTTAAAATATTTAAACTTTCTGGGTTTGCTGCATCAAAGAAAGAGAGCTAAGCTCTCTGTTCTGAGAGAGGAGTCAGCTGGAGTATGTCAGTCCTGGAATGTGACAAACAAAAGATTTTTAGATCCCTTGATTCAATCCACAGGAAAAACCTTCTCTGGCCCAGCAAGTACTGAGGACCCACAGTATGAGGCCCACAGCAATTATTTTTGTCTTTCTGAAAAGCAAACAAAATGGGAAACTTCCTCTGTTTAATTTGATGGTCTGTATGAACCATTGAGCCTTTCATACAAATCTAGTGTTCATCAGGGACTGCTTCCAAAGCAGTCAAGTATGATGTTGGCTGCTATGGATACTACAAGTGCAGCCACTACAAGCAGCCATGATCCTCCCGTTGCACAAATAAAATTTAAGAGATCACCGTGTCATCTTATTCAAGCACTTGCCAGGCCCAATAAGGTCTGGAGCTAGGGTAAGAATATCATGAAAGATTGTCACAACAGAAAACAATCTAAACCTCTACCTGTGTTTGTCAACTAAGGAAAGCAGAGAATAGAAAACAGGGGCTTAAAGACAGCTTTTGCATCTGCAAGAATAAAATCTAAACAGGAATTGAAGAAAGCTTTCTGGCACCTAGCAGGAATTTCTCAGCTATGGAAACTAGTGATAGTCACTAAAATAGTGGTTGGTTTTCTTGGAAACCACAATGGGAATGGTGTCAAAGTGTTAGTGGGTTTACTGCTGCCTCTGTACCAGGAATTTTGACAGGGTGCACTTTTTACCATTAGATTTGTGGTAAGTAAAAATATATAAAGTGCTTTGTATTCTGCAGCTTTGGCAGGAGTTATCAGAATAATACTGGCTACATAAGCCTCGTTTGGACTTCTCATCAATTACCACAGTAATGGGTGATGCTATGGAGACACAGATACGTGCTGGAATGATATAGCAGACTCTGAGTCAGGAGGACTGGGATATACTGGCGTTGATTTTAAAAATAAATATAGATCCTGAGAAGTCTGAGTATACCTCACTGGTTAAGTGACTGGTTTGTTACTTCCTTGACTCTGTATAGGTGAGTCAACTGGTCCTGACTGCATCTACACTCAAGATAGTAACTTGGCTGGATTGTTCCATTCACACAGCACACAGCAACAACCTCTGTGGTGACAGAAGGGGAACACTCACTGAAGCTGGAGTCCATGTGACATCCACCCACATTCATCACAGCTTATAAGGCTGTTATCCTGACCGGCCAGGCAGCCTGCAGTTACAGATTGACATGGTTGACCCATTCATCAGGGTTGTTAAACACTTTCAGCTCAGAAACCAAGTCTTATTATGTTCTTCACCTTAATTATGAAAAGTAATTTCTCAAAAGGTATTTTCATCTTAGCAAGAAGAATCATCTGAGCCTAGTGCAAAGGTTCAAGAAATCAAAAGAAACATTTCCAAAGGTATCTAAACAGTTCACTCTTCCTCCAAATGTCAGGTATGTAGCAGTGAGATCTTCCCAGGAGGCCTAAACTTCCAGCTCACGATTAAGAAGATGTCACAGGGACAGTTTTCTCCCAAAGCAATCGCTTGTACCATCAACACAACATTCAGCAATCTGTGGCAGACCTGTCTTTAAAATTCACCACATCGTGTTTGAGATCATCCCGATTGAAGTTAACCACTTTCTACTACCTAGAAAAAGCCACAAACTAAGGCTTCTGATTTTTAACAAAGGCAGATGTCTTTTCCTATTTCAGATAAAGTCTAAGACACTAGAGAAGAAACAGCTGCCTCTGGTCATCCACACAGCATGTGTACCTAGGGGCAGTTGCCTCGTAGCACTGATCTGTTTGGAGTTTCACACAATGCCTGTCCACATGCGTACACATTCAGATCTCCGATAGCTTAATAAAAGTGGACAAAGCAACACAGATTTCCTCACAGCTATGAAAGCAAATGTCTAAAACTGAAGGGACTGGCTTAATCTGGAGCTGCCTGACTGCATAGCTAACAGCTTGGCAATTAGGGAGCTAGCAGGATTCATTTGTACATGTGGGTAGGCAACTAAATCAGCCAATTTTCAACATGCATGCACACTGGTCTGTCTGTTGGCTCCGCCGTGGCTGGCTGCTGTCATAGCAAAACACTTTGTGCCAGCTGAAAGATGCTGGTGTCTCCAAAAGTCTTTTTCATTCTGCTTTACCTGAAAACACAACATGGTTGAGGTGCGTTATCACACTAGAGAAAGTCACTGCAAATAGAACGTAGCCCACACATGTAATGAAACCCTCTGTGGTGCAGGGTCCCTCTGAAAGAAGCTGACACTCCAAAGCTGCTGTTCTTTTTCCTCAGGTCTGGGCAGATCTGAGTAGGACTTAGGCAATTCATTAGCCCTGAAGACTCACTATGGAGCTGGTTAGCAGCTGAAATGGTGTAGCTGTTGCTGTCAGCATTTCCTGGCAGTGGGACAGGGGCCAGCTGCTCAGCCAGCCCTGTTGCTAGCAGACAAGCTGGGTTAGCTGGTATTGTGCCTTCTGTCAAAGGGAATTGCTTTGTTATTCTATTGAATCCATCAGTTGGCCATGGTGAAAATCACCCAAAAAAAAGTAAAAAATATGAAACAAAAAAAAATCTGAAAACTAGTGTTTACTGTATGTGAAGGTGACTTTCAAACACCATTGCTGTTAAGAGAGGACATGAAAATCCTGCAAAACTCTGTAAGAATTTATTTTTTCACCTTATTACAGGTCTTAGTTTCATACAAATACTTTCAGCTTATTATGCTAAGTAAAACTCTTTTTGATTGAAGTGAAATCAACAGTACAGTTATGTTCATTTGTGGTCAAGACTTAAATGTCAAGGACAAGTGGGAAGTATAATAAACACAACAATTTAAAAAAAAACGTAATTAACTGTCTTAGTTCACTGCCTTTCTCATTTAGAGAGCTTCTATTATTCTGATGCCTTTGATTAAGCTCTTTCAAAAAAAGCCAGAGAGCTCCAGCTGTCCATCATAATCGATGAGCTCAGCTAATTGCATCATACTAGCCAGTGCCCTTCATCAGATTGTCAAGACTTTCATAAGCATTCGTTTAGTGCCTGCAGACTTCACATTAACAAATTAAGCTGTCAGGAATACAGGTGGCATAGCACAATCAAAATTTATTCCTCCCTCTTGCTTACTGGGCCATTCAGGAGAAGTAATTTTAGCATCCAAAGCCAATAAACCAAGACAGTGCACATTCACAGCTCTCTCCACTTAAACAAATGTAAATTAGTACTAGAGAAACCAAGGATTTGAAAAATTCTCCATTGGATCACACAGCAATAGGTGTGGTTCAAAAATCTAGACTTATAAATGTTCTGAATCTGCCTTGTTGAACTGTTTGTGTTACAGGGCAGTATTTCTCTTATTCTCTTTAGCATAGTAGAGAAGTCTTTGACTGCAGTTTAAGTTTGCTCTGCAAGCCAACTAAAGCTGTTTTCAAGCAGCGCTGGCACAGCCCAACATTAAAACCAGTGCAATGCTTAAAAAGGGAATGACTGAGCGGGCAGAGCTGGCTGGTGTTGAGATCCCCTCCTATGAGACATGCAGGGTTGGAAAAGATTGTTCTTGCAAGTCTAAACCTCTATCTCTCTGCTACCTCTAACACAAGGGGACATGTCAGGGTAAGTTCAGAGATCAGTGGAGGCTACAAAATCCAGAAAACAAGCCAGTTGTTTCTCTTGCCAGAAAACAAGCTGCACAGAGTCCTTTGCTGCCCTGCTTAGACTGCTAGTGTTCTCAGTATTACTACAGTTAGCTCTGTTAGATTACATTTTTACTGTCAGCTGTAGGTGGCATACTCCTTTCTGGCCACCAGCATGCCTTTGGAGTGCATAGGATAAACTTTTAGGGATCTGAGACAATTTCTTCTTTGTGCTGACTGCACAGGATCCATGGGAAGCAATTTGGCAGTGAGTTGGAGTATCTACTTCTGTGTGACTTCATATCCAAGGCTAAGCCAGGCATGGCTGGATTCAGGAGAGTTGTTAGTTTTCCAGGGTCTGGGTTTTTGGGTGGGGTTTTTTCTTTAGTTTTGGAAAGCTGTTTTATGAGGATTTCTAAAGGGGATGTAAACTACAGTGTGCATTTTTATGCAACTCGTTTTTTCTTCAGCCAATGTTCCATTATTATGATCAAACAACAACTGATGAGGAAGGGTGGGGAAGCCTCCCTGGAGAGAGAATGAAGAATTAAAAAAAATAGAGATATGCAACATGAATTAGCCAAACACGTTGGGAGAGAAAGGGAAATATCTGAAGACTCCAGACAGAAAGGAAAGTGGTCAGCACAGGTCAAAGCATAATGCGATGGGAAATGCTGCTGTGTAGGAATGCAATAACTAAAGCTGTCAATTTATCAGGGTGTGAGTACCACAAACAGGTTGAGGGATTAGAAATAAAGTAATTAGACTTTCTTTGACTTTAATAATCTTTGTTGTTATTAGAGTGAACTCCTCCTGACTTGACCAGGAAGAGCAGCTAGCCCCTAGCGCCCACCATTTCAGTGAAGGACTAAAGCTAAAATCAAGGAGAAGAATCACCAGACTAAAAGAGTAGATTCATGAAGGAACTGTTGCAGCTTTGAGGACTCTCTAATGAATAAATTTTCAGAGGCAGTAAGGGCATGAATGAAATCATCAAGGATTAACAAATTAAGAAGTATCTTTCTGGAGGTTTGGAGAAGATTTGCAAGGAGAAGAGCAAAGGTAAAAAAATATATGAAAATTTGAGTTTGGGACAGACTTCTAATTTAAAAGAAGGATTTATTTGAACTGGATCATTATTCACCTATCATTAGTCTGAATGTGGTTTAAATGTGCAAAATTATTTCTTTCTCACTATGTAATCTTTTTCAGAAGTGAGTACACATTTAGCAGCAGAAAATAATCTATCATCCAAATCTCAGACTTTCTGCATTATGCTTGAGTGCCCAGTGATAATTTCTGTCTTCACTAATACCCAGTGAAAATTCACTAATTATAAAAAGGCATCAGTTTCCCTATCTGCTTATAAATAAAGTAAAACACATGCCAGTCTAACAATTAATCTTTACCCTATGAGTCTGACTTTGAAGGCTATTCCTATTAATTTCAAAAACTGTGACACTTTGTTAGTGAGGGCCATCCATTCTCTTCTGTATAATATGTTGCTGTTACCAAGAAGATCTATCAATAACCCAAATAAACACCTTCTTGCTATGCTACAATGCACAGCTTTTTCGATCAATGTATCTACTGATACTAGGCATCGTCATCATGTATGATCAAATTATAATTGTCTTATTCCCTCCTAATCAAATTCTGTCCAGATTCACACAAACCTACAAGTATGTTTGATAAAATCAGGGACATTTTTATTTTAGAAATAACATCTGATTTTTTTTTTTTTTTTTAATTTCTCACTTAATGTTTTATTTTGTTGTATCAGAAGGTATCACTTTCCTGGCTGTAACAGACTGAATTGATTTGCCTTGGCTTATTTTACCTTCAAAAATAAGCAGACATGCCCAGACTTATATGGGAGACCATCTGGAAATATTAGGTGCTGGATGTGCAAGCCAAGGGGTCAGAGCCAAATACTGGGTCACAAGAAACTAAATAACTGGAATATTACATTGGCCCTCTTGCCACAGCTGAGATGCCGTGAGAATTGTAACAGGAAATGAAAAGATTCAACTATTCACCCACAGAAGACAGGAACCACAGTCTCCATCCCTGTAAATACCCCTTCACCCTCATCTCTCTAGCCCCACCTCCTCTAGTTCACTCTAGTTCACTTTTTAAGATCACCGCGTCTTTGCTATTTATGCAACACTACATGTGGTGGTATTTTCTTCTCTCATGCACCCTTCTACAATGGGAGTTGGGATAACATCTCTTAGCTTCCCCTCAGTAATTTCTGTAAAGGAGCAGACAGAACCTTAGGATCCATAAGGAATGAAGCAGATAATATCATTAGTGGTAATATAGTACCTCTACAGTTCAGGCTATTCAACAGAAATAATGGTATAGCGAGAGTACTAAGGGGTTCAGATATGGGTGACAAAAATGAATGGAAGTACTGAAAGATTTTTTTATTAAAAAGCTATGAAAATGGTGTTATTGCTTATTGGATGACAGTAGGAAGAGGATGCTGGGTTGGGAAAGCCACTATTCAAAATCTGATAGATTGGGTTGGATAATAATAGCTTGGATTTTTCAAGTAAGTTACCCAGTATTACATAATGCTGTGGTTCACTTCTAGTCTTACACGTTCCATACAGTTCCCAAGGACAATGCTTCTAGCAAGAAAGACAGGCAGCAGTTTCCCTGTTGTACTCTGGAGGTGAAAACCTTGAGAAATCTTTCTCAGGAAACAAGCTTGCCTTTAATACTGTAGTACTAAATAATAATGGCATTTTCATCAGACTTGCAAGATTTTGGTATGACTAATTGAATTTGAAGAGTTTTACAGAGAAAAAAATGGTCAGTAACAAGTATCAAAGCAGAAAAGAAACACTATGAGGTTAGTTAGAAAGCAGCTTGGAATCAGCCAGATCCCAGTATTGCCGGTAACTAATAACATGAAGGATGAGAGTTGTTGCATTTAAAGTGTTCTTATGCGGGAGACTCATTAGACAATGCCCTTAACTAGTATGGCAAAGAACCAAAGAACATGCTTACGCTTCCTTGCACCAGATCTACAATTTGAAGGCTTTGAAGGTATGCTGTCATTGAACCCTACAGCATAAATTCCGTCTTCTACCTGTGACCTTAGACTTTTCCTAGTACGATATAATCCAAAACACATGAAATAAGATAACAAAGGTGCCCTTTTGCATAACTGGGATTTTACTAGCATCTCTCTTTGGCACAAACTGTGACGGACAAATTATTGCTTGTTGCCCCTCAATTGACATAGGTTTCTAGTGCAGATTATAGATTGCTATTTCATTTGATAGATATGCTGACAACAACTTCTAACCTTTACAAAGGTACATTGAACACTGGTTCCAAAACATTTTGGATCACAAACATCAGTCATCTGTCAACATTTCCATTGGAACACCATGCAACATTATCAAATGTTTAACTGGTAACTCTTGGCACTAGAGCTTAACAGACTGCTTGCAGATCTCCCACTGGGACCTGACAAGTCACCAGTGGCCCACACACAACAGCTTGAGATTGGTTAATTCGGAATATGTTATTTGTAATAAGCCTTCCACTGGATTCTTCCTTTTGTCTTTCACTAATCCTACTGTCTATCACAGTGAATCAAAATCAAATGTTAAAGATGGGGGAAAGAACTCATAAAAATAACAGAAGATGATGCTGTGAAAACAGAAGGAGAAACTCCTGTTTCTCTACCCTGCCATATTGAAGAAGTCCCATTCCAAATCTGAGACTGCTCACAAAACGCGCTCACATCATGTCTGCCAAGGATAAAGAAAGTTCATCACAGCATAAATTCATCATTCAGAGGCTTGTGTTTTTATGAGTACTCTATGCATCATTTTAAATTCTCTGAATTACTACACAAATCTGCAGTTTTGGAAAAGGAATGCAATATTTTAAAAGATTTATAATTAAATGCATTTGTAAGCAGTATTTTTTTAGCAAGCTATTCCACTTTATAGCAATATTCAACATAAGCCAATAATGTGCAAGCGCGGCCCAGAAAGCCAACCGTACCCTGGGCTGCATCAAAAGAAGTGTGGCCAGCAGGACAAGGAAGGTGATTCTCCCCCTCTATTCTGCGCTCATGAGACCCCACCTGGAGCTCTGGAGCCCCCAGTACAAGAGGGACATAGACCTGTTGGAGCAGGTCCAGAGGAGGGCCACAAAGATGATTAGAGGGCTGGAACTCCTCTCCTACAAGGACAGGCTGAGAGAATTGGGGTTGTTCAGCCTAGAGAAGAAAAGAGTCTGGGGAGACCTTATTGAGGCCTTCCAGTATCTGAACAGGGCCTGCAAGAAAGCTGGGGAGGCACTTTTTATGAGGGCTTGTAGTGATAGGACAAGGAATAATGGCTTTAAACTGGAGGAGAGTACATTTAGACTAGATATTAGCAATAAATTCTTTACTGTGAGGGTGGCGAGTCACTGCAAAAGGTTGCCCAGGGAGGCTGGAGGTGTCCCAGCACTGGATGTGTTCAAGACTAGGCTGAACGAGCTTTGAGCAACTTGGTCTAGTGGGAGGCGTCCCTGCCCATGGCAGAGGGGTTGGAACTAGATAATCTTTAAGATCCCTCCAACGCAAACCATTCTATGATTCTATGAATATTTAGGGAAATTAATATATATAAAATACATTCTGGTCAAAAGATTTTGGTTATAATTTTTCTGGTGTGGGACTAATATATATTTGCGGAGAGATTTAGATTTTGTAAACTGTAATGAACTGTGTCTTTCCTGATTTCTTATACTTCTTGTATTTCATAAGAATAAACCGTTTTTAATAATTCTACCATTTGCAGTTATCTGTATTTCCTTCCCTATATAGATTCATAACGTAAGATTTTCCAGATTTTTAATGCCTTGGGCCAGACTGAAATTTTTTTAAGCATGTGATTTTCCAAAAATGTTAAGCAGACATCTTCCTCCTTTTAAGACTTTGATCTTGAGAACAATTACAGTCTTACCCCTCTCAAAGCACTGTTGATTAACACTGCGAACTCTTTTATGGAGACATGAATATCTTTGTTCCAATTTTACATTAAGAGACGTAATAGGTAAGAATGTTGTTTTTACTTGGTAACTTTTTCCTATTTCAAGACTGGTATTTTCTCTTTTCTGTAAATGGGTTTTTGCATTATTAACCTCCTAAGTGAGACACCTTCATCATACACTGGGGTTCATTTAGTTACCAGCTACATATGTGCAATAAAAATCAGGCTTTACTTGAAGAACCTGTAATCTAAGCATCCTTAATGATATTTCTAAAGGTATTTCTTGCTCTGGTGAAGCAGATGTATACTTGAAGAAGTCCCTCAGTGAAAAGCCAAGGATGTAGATGGTCGGTTTGCTGCACTGAGTAAGGCTCGTGAAGCTCACAGTTGCTCTGATTGAATATATTTCATTCAATACATCATTCACAAGACTTCCATATTCATTACAGTCACAGGCAAAACAGTCTAAAATCAGGGCATTTCACATAATATAACTTATTGCAAATAAGCAAACAGAAATGTTTAACCACTTGTCTAGGTATTGAGAAAAGAGCAAGAAAACAAATTATTAAATAAATACTCTGGGAAATACCTTCCTTCCCTCTCCCCAGGCTCAACTTCTGTCAAACACCTTCCTAGCCCTTTCCTAATCTACACCCTCAGAGGTGTCCCTGACTTTCCTGGGCTGCACACAGGCTGCACTCTCTTAGGGTGTCCCTGCCCTGGTGTGGGTCACACTTAGGTAGGCACCCTACCCAGAAAACAGTGTGTCCTTCCAAGGCTGTCTCACCAGCCATCTCCCCAGCAATGTCCCTTACCACATCTCTTCCATTTCATTTCTCAAAATGTATCTCCGTATTTCTCCTCATGGTCCCTTTTTTGCATCCTCATATCTTTCCTTTTATGTGTCCTCAGTGTGCCCTCATGTCTCTCCTGCAGTGCCTCCTGCCCCAGCAGCTACTGACCATTTTAGCATCTGTTTGAGCAGAGGAGACATGTTTTGGGACACTAGGGTTGTTTTCACCCTTTATTGAGCCAGCTGCACCAGCCCAGGGCACCCTGCTGCTGCTGGCTCCCAAACACTGTTGTTGGTTCCCAATATAACTACTTAGTAAAATTCAATTGTGCAAACAAGTAAGCTATGAACTCTTAAAAGTCATTATGTGACTTATATACAATATTGCAAGGTCTTGATATAAATTAAGTATGCCTAAATACACTGTTCAACTTCCTTTCACCATCCCTGTAATGAAAAGACTTTTTTTTAAAAAAACAACCATTAAATTATTAGGGTTTAATAATTCAATTAGTTTTAATTTCTTGAATTAATTAATTTGTCAAAAATGTGAATCACTCAACATAATGACTAGTACCTAGCACTGGTCTCCTATACCTCTTGATCACATACTGATACTTCTTGTGACATGCTCCCAGTCCTAAACTGTACCCAGACCACACATCACTAGGCAGATGAAAAGACACAAAGAAACCTTACACATTCTGCAAATTACTTTTTTGAAAGTTGCAGTTTTAAAGAGTCTTCTATTTTGAAATTTTATTTACTAAAGTTCTCCCAAAATAGTCTGGAAGGTATTTTTTTCTTCATTGTTGCAACACAATCCAGAAAAAAAAAAAAATGAAGTCACAATCAAGTGTAGAAAAACAGTGCTAGACCTTATTTTTGTTCCACTGTAATTAGAAGTCTTATTCACCAGAGCCAAAACCATAACAGCTAATGATTTCCTAGGAAAACTAAAGTTCACAGACCTAAGAAAACCTTCAAGAAGCCATTTAACGCAGTCTCCCACCTTAAACTATTTCCCTTCTCAAATTTTCCTTTGATAACTTTCTCTCTTTGATGGATATTGAACGAAGGATCTCCCAGGTCTTCCTTTAATATCTACTGTCTTCAAAATTACATGTCATTTTCTGCTTCTACCCTTCAGCTTTCATCTCAATATGCTCTTCATGTGCTCAGATGTAGTCTCAGTTTTCACCTCCCACATGTTTCTTTCTTGAGCTTCAGGTTCAGAAAGAGCTCATAGCTTGGCCAAATCTTGCCGTCTTTCCTTTCTTTCTAGATGATGTCATTTCTTTATGGACCACTTGCTTGTTTCAATTCCTTTTTCTACTAAGCAAGAGAACTTCCCTCCCAGGTCTCTGAATTTTTTGAAGACTGACTGTCAGAAATATGTAGATTTAATTTTCCTGTTCTTCCCATTCAAAGGTTTCCAAACCTTTAGTAGCTGTTCCCCAAGTTACCCTTCTCTGGTAAAGTTTTGTCAACAGTTCCTCCCTCATGCCTGGAAACAGATGTAGAAGATTCTCTGGTGGCAGCTTTTTCCAAAAAAGAAGTACCAAAAAAATTGTCTCACACATAGTCCAGTAACTTTCTGCACAATTCACAGGAGTGGTGATTCTGCCATTCACTGTCAAGATGTTTTATTCTATTTCTTGCCCCTGTTTAATGTTATCTTTACACCTCAAACTTCTTCCTACAGCATGAGGCCTAATTGGAACCTCATGGGGTCCCTGCCTGGGGCCTCCCTGGTCTTATGCTCCCTGAACCTTCAGACCTGCTTCAGGCTGTTCCCAGGACTGCCATTAGGAGAAAGGGATAGAAAAGTCCTGGAAGCCCTCAATAACGTCTCAGCCTCAGGCTCCTGGGAGGTTGCATGCTTGCCACCATACCAGGTCAACGTAACAGAGAGATGTTTTCATTGCTCTCAGGACAGAACTACCCACAACAACCATTGCCATCTTTTACTTCCTCCTACAAACCTTGGTCCTGATCCTCATAGCCTTGGATCTCACAGCTTTTTCTTCTCTGCCAGTTAATAGTTTGTCACAAAGCTTGAGTGACCTTGCCTGCTCAGCTACACCATTTCTGAATCAGGTAGAGTTTCTTGGTGGTTCACATCTTTATAGTCCCTACATTACATCTGTACTGCATTTATGGGTCCAGAGCTGTGCCTACAGGTGTGTAGAAGTTAATAATCACTAAAACACTTTATGTTACCCTTAATTCTGTACTGACTGCATCCTTGATTCATAATATCTTCAGCAGATAGAAAAGGGGGGGGGGGGTGGGAGGGTGGCGAGGGAGAGAAGGAGGAGGAATCCACTCCCAGAATGAAGCAAGATAAGCTAATTTCTGTTAAGATTTAAGAATGACAGGCCAATGGTGCTACAAACCCCTGCACACAGGACAGCTGAGGATCAGGGTGCTGACCCCTTGGCAGGAATGGTGCACGTTAGTATAACTATACCCTAACTTTGTCCCAAAACATAGCAAGGGTTTCTGCGTTGTCTTTCTGAGATTGTAGTCATAAAATTAAGTCAGCTGTGGGCAATATATTCAGCTCACTTTCATACACACACTGCAAGCCTTGTTACCAGGGCCTCACAAAGCATCTCTTGAAAAAGGAATACAAGATGCTCTTTGTAAATAAAAGTTCATGAGTCTGAGGAATGAAGTCATTTTCCAAAATCGCAGTGAACGATATTCTTTTTCACAAGCCGATGAGAAGCTAAGAGGTGGGCTTGAGGGAAAGGATCTGAATGAAGCATGTTAGAGAAACCACTTAGCCCTATTAGCCCATGGTACAGCCAGGCTGTCTCCCTCCTCCTCCTCCCACCCACAGCCTCCCCTCCCCCATGCCAAAATAAAAGATTGGTCTAAGTGGTTTTTTTAAATAAATTTGGCACCTTTCTGCCTTCCACTGAATAAATTGGAGATGTTAAAAAAAAACAGTCATGAGAGTCAAAGCTTCATGTGGAGCAGTCGGATGGATTTGTGGGGGGGTGGTGTGGCGGGGGAGGAAAGGGTGACCTCACTTTCTGAATGGCAAAGTTTGAGTGGGAGGGTCTCAATACGAAAGGTAAAAAAGGGAATGATGTGAACATGTGAAGGAAGCCAGAGCACCGAGAAAAGCGTTAGTCTGTATCCTGACAGGGGGAGATAAGGTGGCTGGGGAGCCAGCGGTGCTTTCCTGGAATACAATCTCTGTTTGACACTCTCTGCTTAAGCACTGCCCATCTGTATGTTATTGAGCTGGAGCCTCTGGGGAAAAAGAGGAGCCACAGGCACAGAGCGTGAACGAGTGAGGCGGCAAAAGTATTTCTCTTTTCCTTTTTTTTTTTTCTTTTTTTCTTTTTTTTTTAAAATCAGGATCTGGCTAGACTGCCTTGAAGTGCCACATCTGGAAACTGAATGCTGAAAGAAAGTTAAAATAACTGAGGCACTACTAAGCCAAGGGGGGCTGATTGCAGAAGAGGGTAAACAATTACTGAGACGCTAGAAGACCACTGCTGGATGTAAGGGGAGGAAATGGCTTTGATCTCCGCCTGGCCCCTCGTTTCTACTATATTATTCTTTTTGAGATGTTTCTCCTCCAGCACAGCCTCAAGTGAGGGAGGCGTTTTTCAGTTTGACATTGAAGGTAGCTCAGCGGTCAGCGTGCAAGAAGCCACTGTTATCAGAGGGCAGCAGCAGGCAGTAGCTACTGGAAGTTGGGTGCCTTTTGCTGAGGTACAGTAACTCCCTTCTCTCTCTAGTGTCTGTGCTTTTCTGCTTTCATCTGTCTGTGTTAAAGCTCCCATCTGGTTAACGTTAGCATAATCATTCGATCCTTAAAGTGATACTGGAGGATTTTTTGCGAGGGGTCTGAGGCATTGCATTTCGGGACTGGAAAGATACGGTTCAGACTTCAAAATGTACACATGCCCTGCCTGCTGCGACCAGACAGCTGCTGTACTTTGCAGTGAAGCTGGCTTAGCACGTCTCTGACTTTCCTGCCAATATAACTCAACAGGCCTGTCCAAACAGAGCTATTTTACAAGGGTTAATTGTCACAACACTTTCCTGCTTGCCTTGTTGTAGTTTCTGTAATCACAATTCACTTAAACTTCCAGAAAGAGTCTATCTTTTGGTGGCAAACACTGTACTGTAGAAGTTTGTGCTTTTGTCTCTTAATGCTATAATCTGAAGATCCTTTTCATAGTGAGAGTGGGGATAATAAATCAAATGCACGTAGGAAACTGCAGAGAAAACACCTGCAGAGATTTGAAGACTTCCATAAAGTATGAGGTTGGGATTGGTGACAAACGAAATTAGAGAGATCTAAGAAGTAATTAGGTAGTGGAAAATTTTCTAGCAAACTCTGTGTTTTGGGATTGGTTGATACTCCTCATTCTATCATGGCTGCATCAGTAATGGACTACTCAAAAATACAGCTTGAGAAAACAATAAATTACTCAGGCATACACTGGGAGGGGCAGGACAGTAATGTCTCGTGCGTGGGAGATGCAAAGCAGGAGGCAAATTGAGTTACATAAGGTCATGGGAAGGGAAAGAGTAGCTCTTCTAGTATAACATCCAAAAATAAGGTGATATTAGCACAGCCATGTCACTATCAAGATTGCAATCTCTGATATCACAAGGCTAATTTTCTGCCTACACTCCAATTGCCATAACTAACAGCCATGGAAATAAGCTCACAAGCTCTTCAGACAACTGAGGTTACAATGGGGCTGAGCAGAGCTCGTCCCCCCACTGCAGCAGCTCCAAGCAGCTGGGTAGCCTCGGGAAATGCCTGCCAGCCCTACCAGGGACACAGTGTGAAACATGAACTGTGTGAGAAAGCTGGAGGCTAAACTCTGCTCTGCTTGGCACAGAGGCTCTCAGGAGACATACTGGGCTTGGATGGGCTCCATGACATGGGATGTACAGCCCTTCTCCTCTGGCCTGGGATCAACTCCCAGAAGCTGCATTGCCACCTGTTGCTTACAACATGGAAAATTGCTCAATGAAATGCCTGATTTAAGAGCTAGATGGGTTTTGTACCTGTTTTTCACAGGATAATGGGCATAAGTGATTATTAGCCTGTCGTGATATGACTGTGTAGTATGGTTTTCCCAAAGACACAGTTCACATTGCTTCACTTTAATATATTAGACTTTCCCTTGGGAAAGTGTGGCAAAATATACTGGACACTGCAGGGGAGTGACACTTTAGTGTCCTTCACCCATTTCAATCCTCCCTGAAGTTTCATTTGTACAGTCTGATCTAATAGACTCACTAACATGTTTTCTCTGGCAGTTTACTTCAGCCCCTGCAATGGCAGCACTTAGACTCTGGATCCCATGTTACGACTGAATTATGATGCCTGCTATCATCACACCAAGGCCCTTGGCTGCAGGCTGTTATGGCTTCATGAGGAAGCAGCCAGGATTTCAGGCCTCTTTGCTAGCTGCAGGTTCACTTTATAATTGCATTTCAGGGCCCACCTCCATGGCAATTTCCAAGGATACTCTTTTGGGATAGCGCTGATGGCTTTGTAATAGTGAGAACCTGCCTAGCCGTTGATTTGTGTACATAGTTGATAACAGGAGCTGGGGAACCTGCTTTAAGCCCAGAGGTGTAGTTAGGAGCCAGAGAGTTATGGTCTGGTGGTGTCTCACCCAAGGATGGAGCATTTCAGTTGGTTCTTCCCTCTCCCACAGCTCCCCTCCCCTCCCTCAGCCCCAGGAACAGGGTTTATCCCAGCAGGTTTAAATTAGCCTCTTTCGAAGCCTGAGTTCTTAACCCGCAGCTCACAGTGAACCGCAGAGTAAACTCTCTTACACAGCGCGGTTTGATTCAGCTCCTTCATCTAAATATTGACTCAGGCCTACAGCTCTCCCGAGCAGACAGAGGCTGTTAGTCACATTGAATAGTGCCAAATCATACAAAGGGGGCAGATTTGCAAGGCAGAGTTAGAGAACCACAGATGGGGCTTCACTGTGGGCTGTGGTGCTGGTCAACCGTGACATGAAACACACTTCTGTGAAGCTGGAGCACAGATTAGGGCAGAGACCATGGTGTTTCAGCGTGCTGGACAGCATTTGCCCCACACACGATTCTCCTTTACACGGCATTTGCAGAATTTTGAAAGGTCTGAGACAGTCCTTGTGGGAGTTCCCAAGCTATAACTGGTTGGATGCTCTTAAATCTTAAATCTTAAGAGTTTGATATTTCAAACCTGTTACGAACAAGAGATCTCAGTTAATGTAAATACACATTACTGAATGTTTCTCAGTTTTCCATTCCTTTTCCTTTCCCATGTTTGGCAACCCTAAACCCAGACAAACTGGCAGAAGTGGTTTAAAAAATCAGAATTTTTCTGTGCCTTGGATTTGAATGAAAGTCTTTTAACAGCAGAAAGAAAAGGACTAACCATATTTTCAATGCGATGCTAATATGCTTTATCAACTGTCAGAGTGGACTATGGGCCTGAGTTGGACTTCAGGCAACATCTAGTAGCTTGGTGTCTGGGTTGTTAATCAATATGCAATTCAGTACCCTTAAATTAGGCACATAAACTATTTCTAAACTTTTTCAATCAGAAACAGGCACTGTCTTCAAGTATAAACCCAAATTCCCCATACAGTAATGGAGACACTAGGTTTTCAGAGCCTTTAATTCCTAGCGGTCCTCCCTGGAGGCCCTCAAAGGAGCTTCCTCCTCTGTAAGGACTATGCTGAGTACTCACTTTAGGACAGCTTTATTAATCAGCTAAAGTCTGGAGCACAAAATGTAGATGTTTAAACTAACTGGACTGGATTCCACCCAATGAAACGTTATGTTACCATACATAATGAGCACTGGTAGTAACTGTCATGGAATAAGGTATCTACCTTTTTTCCTCTGTTTCAAGAAGAATGCTTATAAATTGATGAAAATGATTCAGAACAAATATCATGAGAAGGATTACAGTGCTAAGAATTGGAAGATAGCTGAGACTCTACAATTTACTCTACTTAGCTCAGAGGGAGTTTAAGAAAAAACTTTGAATTTACTGTGCAAGCACATACACTGGCAAAAAGCAGTAATAGGTTAGCTAGTCTAACAAATGAAGGTCTCTTCATATGCAGTAATGGGAAACTGAAGACAGTCCAGTTCAGACTACAAGTTAGTTACAAATTTTAATTTCAAAGGTAATTAAGCACTGGAGACTTTATCCACTTGTGTTGGGTTGTCTATCAAGAGGCAGATCAAGCATTCTCAAGCATTCAGTTGCTTGTGTGCTATTAGGATGATTAAGTTCCTTGGCTCATGAAGACAATAAGGGGACGTGGGCGAAATGTTACAGTGCTGAACCCTTATGTGTATGGGGAAAGAGTGAGAAATAGAAAGTCTGTTTAAGGGTAGACTAAAATATTTTACAAGGAAGATTCATCAGAGATGGAAGGAAAGGATTTAAAACTGACTGACAGACAGATATCAAAAAAAAGCAAACAAGTGAATAGCAACCATCAGTTTGGAGTTCTACTCATTAGCTTGGACATAGGAGAAGGAAAGGGGTTGGTGAGACATTACCAGTTATGGTAAGCAGAATTAAAACTGAAACCCAAAAGTATCTTCTGAGAACACTTATATTCCAGTGTCAAACACATGCTTTTAAAATTAGAGGCAGGCCATACATTACTATGTTAGTCTGAAGCCCACCACTATCAACATTTACATTTGTAAATTTCACTGACATGATGTTTTTAAATATATAGGTGTCGGGTTTGTTCCCCAGTAGGAATAAAGTTCCTTAAAGAGTCTAAGGTGAGGATAATCAATAGTACAAGACTTCAGATACTATAGAATATGGCAAATTATTCCCTGTGATTCGCATTGTGCAGTCACTCACTTTAATGTAAAATGAATGTAAGGTGACATCCAGAAAAAGACTAATTTCATTCTGATGTAAATGATTCCATGAGGTGAAGAAAATAGCAAAGAGAGCCTAGTATAGGAAATAAGTGTGAGAGGGATAAGTGGAATAAAGACAGACATTCTGTGGAGATACATGCCAGGCAAGAAAAGATAATTTCAAATGTCCTCTATGGAAAGAAGTAAAGCAAATAATGGGAACGGAAGTAAACTAAAGCAAGAATATAAAAGAGATGAAAAAATTAGAACAAGAATGAAATAATCAAGAGCCTTAAGAATAAAGAAAAAAACTAAGTAGTAGGGACAGGGCAGGAAGCCAATTCCCAGAGTGAAGAAAGGCATGATATTGTTGGATGGATGGAAGACAAAAACTGTTTCCAGAATCAGTGTTTTTGGCTCAGGGGAAAGGCAGCTAAGCAAAAGAAGTCCTTTAAAGGGAATAATTATCATAGTCAAGTCAAAATTAGCCATTTGCTATAACAGAAAGTAAGAGGCAGATCTGATGGAGCTTGCGTGTTAAAATGACATGTCTGAGTCATTTTTTCCACCCTACTTGGACCAGCAGTGAGCAGTGCTAACTTAAACTTTCAAAAGCAAGAAAGAGTATTTGAGTGAGTTTCTTTCTGGTCCCCTAATGCAATAATCAATAATTAGAATGGGACCTGTGAAAAACTCACCTCTCTAAAATGGCTCACATTAAATATATAATGAGAGAGCAATCATGAGTCCCAGCCACTTGTTAACAAAGAGTGAAACTATCACCAAATTTCCTTTGCGCCTTCCCCCATAAAGGTTAGAACAGAAAGTCTTGCAGATTGTTTAGAGAAACCACAATTTGATTCTCACTTGTGGCATTAATCTGTTCAAAACAAACTAGCGCTAAAAGAAGCAGCAGAAGACCTAATCCTGAGGTGTGAGCCAAAAAGGGTTTTAGCTTGACGGAAACCTTTGTATTCTTTTAAGCTAATGTGAACTGCATCTACCTTTTAAAAAGCAGATCTTTAAATCAATTCATTTCAGACCCTTGAGGTTATGTTAGGTTAACTCCCATAATGGGCAATTTGGATTTCTAGCTGCTGTTTTTTTCTCGTACAACAAGGTTATGTTCGGAGAAACATCTATTAGTGGGGAGGAAGTTTTACTGCAGATGTTTGTGATTCCAGCTTAAGTTTCTCATCAAAGCTTTAATGAAAATCAGCTGTTTGGAGTAGAGCCACCAGACCCCAAACTTTTAAATCATAAGAAGCTGAAGCAAATGGAAACACGGGACAGAGCAGATGGATAGTGGGAAATGTTCTCCATTTCAAGGAGGTGCATAAAACACCCACCAGAACAATGCAATTTAAACCCCACTGCAGTGAATTCCCACAAAGTTTTGGGCAAGTACCAGTAAAGTGCCCCAAAGCTTATTCAGGGCTGTGAAAACGAATAAAAGGCATTTTATGCCCACTCTTATTCATGACATGGGAAGCAAGGAAGGAATTAAAAGTCCATTTTTTCCAGGGGGCATGTGTAGCAATAAAAGATGTCATTTCTGAAAGAGAACTTCTCCTAATTTAGACTGATAACAATTAGAGCTCCTAGTGTTAAAAAGGTGTGTAAAATACTTCTAGTTTCTGAGTAATATATAATCAGCCACTGATAATTTATAATTTGCTTCTGGACTTAAAAATCAAACACCAAAATACAGACACCCTTGGCTTTTACATCTTAATTGGTCCTCTTGAATGTCTGGATCTGATCCCAGTTCATTTTCAGACAGCACCATGAGCTGGGGATGTTTGGATTATGCATCCTAATGTAAGATTCAACAACTGCTGAATAGTACAGTATACAAAACTGTTACAGCTCCACAGTTTTGAAATCCAATTATTTGTCATTAAATGATCTCACTGAGATTTTCCTAACTAAATCTCAGTCAGCATACATTGTATTTGGCAATGCAGAAGTTGACTAAAATGCAATAAATATGACCTGGCTTTGTTGTTCCTGTTCAGCTGTATTGTACAATTCTTTAGACAGATACTTTCTTAAAATTAATACTTCAGAAATACTAGAACTCCTTTTTTTCCTAAGACAAACTAGGAAGAAACAGTGTTAGAACCCCAGCACTCAAGAGTTACTAAAATACCTAATATGAGCCAAAGAATAATAGAGGGTTGTGAAAAATATTTCAAAAATTACTATTCCAGTTTACAAGACCGTAAGAAATGAAATGTTATTTTTTAAGTCATGACATACAGAAGTCAAGGAGCATGGGAAGAACTGGCACACTTGAATGTTAATTTGAAAGATAATTTAATAATTAGTAAATAAAAAATTTTACCTACATGAACAACTTCCAATATGATCTGTAAAAACTGTAAGGCTCTGAATCCTTGTTTGACTCTGTCTTCCCGACAAAAATGAATAAAAATGAACTCATTCAGCCTGATGAATGGTGAACCATTGGTGACCGGTGGAAGAAAAAGCTACATAGTACCAGCACACGACTGATCCATTTCTGGGTTATGTGGTACCCTGTTATCACCATACAATGCATCCTGTTACTGTCATAAGGCCTTCTGAGCAGCAAGAGATGAGCACACTTATTTTCTGCCAAGACTAATATGTCCTAGGGTTTCCCACTGTGGTTTTCCACCTCTGAGCCTGGATGATAGCCTACTGTTCATGACTGCCTTATGCTGTGCTCCCCACTCCTGGCTCCAGGGACCCTTCCTTGAAAGCACTCTGAGGAAGCAAGCATTTGCCCAGAGAAAATCTGTTCCAGTACCCAAAAAAGAAAAAAACATAAAAATAAGAGTGCTGGCAGGGCAAAACACAGCAGAGCCCTCCTATTAAAAATCCTACAAGCCCCAGAAAAGCTAACATAGCCTAGCCTGTTGAGGGTTGGTAAGGTCTCAGAGCACTAGTACCTGGCATAAAGCCATCAAGGGAGGAGGTGGGCAGGTGTTCAGGATCTAGACATGGTAGAAGGTCAGAGGACATTTGGTGCCTCACTCAGCTTTTTGCAGGTTTGTGGTTTTCTGTGGCTCTCTACTTTCCATTAACAGCAAGGAAATGCTAGAAATGTGTATTCAGGGAAATGGTCACAAAAGGGAAATCAGAGGAAGCTTCAGATTTACCCTGTAAGTTTTAACAGTGTCCCACAAGCACAGTTGTACCTGCTTTAAAGGCTACTTTTTTATCCTTTGCAAATTTTTGTCTCAGTGTGGAAACCTCTCAGGGAGTGCTGTAGCAACTGATTATGTCTCTCTTATTTGGGGAAATCAAGAAAGTATGACTCAGAATGCACGTTTCATGTGAGTGTTTTGTGGGGACTGGGTGGAGGGTGATTAATGAGGGAACAACACAGAATTATTTATCCCTTTTCCTGTAAATTGTTCTCCTTGAATAAACCTGGCATTTTGTTTGAAAGAGGAAATTGGAATAGCTACATTTCCAGCTGAAGATTTTCTATTTCCAACAGTAACTGTAAAAGTAAGCTTTTTACTTAGTAGCTGTAGTAATAAGTACATTAGAGCAGAAGCTGGTACTAATCTCTAATCCTTAGCCAGCTTGCAGACAGCTAAAACATTTTAGCCCTCCTGGTTTTTGGAGAAGAATGCCTTTTAAGCAGAGGCTTTGTCTTTCCCACTGTATATGGAAAAAATTACTATGCACTTCTATGGCGAATGCCTAGCTGAGAAATGTTTGTGTTGGATCCTACCCCATCTGTGTTGCTGAATGGCATTTTGTTTTCCACTTCGACTGGGGAAGGGGTAACATTCTGAAAACGTTTTCAGCACAGGAAGTTTTTTAAAAATTAAATGTAATTACTTAGTCAAGGTAATAGATAATGTTGCTGCTCTGCATAAAGCCAACTGGCTTTCAGCTATTGCTTGTTTTTGTGGGAATCACCATCAGTCTGTCACTACTGTGTAGGAGGCACGCACAAACCCACTCAAGGAACAAGAATATAGAGTGACTGGGCTGGAGAGGGGTTTCCTTGTCATTGTTCCCTTTTGCCCATGCTCTGCTTTGCTTATTGATTTGGGGATTACCCATGGGCAATTAGTCATATTCACTCTCTCTGACTGCTAGCTCTACTATGCAACAGGGAGAAATAGAGGTAACTTTCGTTCTGCATCTCTACTGCCAGTATGATTTTACGTGGAATTAGAGCAACTAGTTTCAATCTTGCTATTTTTAGTTTTAGAAACCTCTGAGCTCTTTGTCTAAAACTTTGGGAAGATGGTTTCCACCAGCATCATAATCTCCTCTTTATTATCATAAAAAATAAACTTCTGCTTTGGAAGTTGATGAATTGATGACTCCTCGGGTGATACATAAATATTCCCAATTGTCAAGGATAAGTCAGCAAGTGAAGTGTTCAAATTAGGCTGTTATTAAGTAAGAGCCTTGTCCTGTTTCCCTTAAGGCAATCACAATTTTTTTCACTAAGTTCTGAGGAGAGCTCAACCCCTCCGTATATATATATGATGGAGATCTTAGTGTTAAATTGTTGTTCAAGACAGCAACAATTGGAAAACAAGACTAAATTCAATAACCAGGTATATCGTTTAGCAGCTGCAGACTGGCCAGACATGGCATGCATGGCTCCAGATCTGCCATAGCCCTGTGCTCACAGGTGGGAGTGTCACTGGGGATACAGAAAAAAAAGGGACAATATTAAGCTCCATGTACTGGGGATAACAGAAAGGACACTAGTAACACAAAATAAGGTTTCATTTGTTTCATCATTCATTTAATAATTCAATTACTGAAAAAGATTACAGATTCAAAACCAATGTCACTATTTATTTTTTTATGTTTGAAGATTGAAATCACTGAGCTTTACAAAAATATACCACTGTAGCTTTAAGAAGAAACATTTCATGTTACTTACCTAGAAGACTCCATTATTATATTAATTTGCTCAGATTTATGGCAAATTCACTCAGTGAGGCTTTAATTTTCATTGAACCTTTCTCATCTTAGAATTTAATTTAAAAAATAAGAACATGTAACAACATTGGGAGTTTTCATTGAATTACTATCTCAGCAAGAAAGAATTTGTTTTTATATTTGCAAGCTAAATAACAAAACAGAAAGCTTGTTATTGTGTAATTCACATAATTGCTTTAGTTTGTAATCTCATTAAACACAATTAGAACTGAGATACCTGTTAAGATAAGTGGATAAAAAAGATTACCAGCATTGTGCCTAAACCTCTTCACCAACTTCTGGTTAATATCTAATTTACAACATCAGTGGAGCACTAGAAGTAGTAAATATTTCACAGTTTACAATGTCAGAAATTCAAAAGTACAATACAGGAATTTAATGCACTACTCAAGGGTGCTTATTATTAAACTATCATGAATATTGATTTGGGGACTAAGCTAAAAAAATGTGTTCCTCTCAGAAATGTTTACAATTTTAAACATAAATTTGAAGTCACAAATGGCTAATTTGCATGAGGTTTCTGCCCTTGAAATAGTAAATACTGTAGAGTGGCTTTTTGCATGCAGACAGTTCTCTAACAGCCGTAGTATCCTATTAAATGGGGTAATTAACTGTCTAGCTATGATGTCACACACTGAATTAATTTCTCCAGTAATAACAGTTAGAATGTGACCTTTCTAGTTCAGAAGAATTTGATACTGTAGACCAGAAGTAATGAAGGCATATAGAAATTATAAATAGAGCTTGGAGGCCTAGGGGGATGCTGGTGAGCAAGTTTGGTTTTAATCCTCTAGGTTTGTGAGGCTTCAAAGCTCAGATAAATTTAGCAAAAATCAACAGAGAAGAAATAAAATTGCAGAGCAGATGTCTGCTTTTGTCTGCATGTTGTGGAGTATCTCACAGCGTAGAACAGGATTTCTGTCCATCTGTCTTTATGATGACTTTGATGGTAGAGCATGTTTGGCCTCACTCTCCAGAGAAGGACAAAGATCTCTCTTCTTCTGTCACTTCATAGGGATTTATAGGTTCAAGTACAAAGACAGTCTTGAATTTGCTATTACTCAAGGTCTAGGAATTTGAAATCCATTTCCTCAAATGATAACTTAATCTAGAGTGAATTAGGACAGCTCCTAGAAAGGGCATCACCACGGCATTTTAGTTTTTAAATTAGTTATAGTTTAACTGAGTGGTTGGAAGAACTCACAGCAACCTCCTCTGTAGCCAAGATCTGGTCTAGGAAGATGCCTGTAGCAAACTAAGACAAATCAACAGGATAGGTTAACAGAGGAAGTTACCAGCAGAACTAATGTTATTTGTACCTTCAGTAAGAGCTCCAGTTCTTTCAAGAAGAGGAAAATATTTTAGTCATTGTATTTAACAAAAACAAATGCCTTGAAAGATACTGTAACAAAAACAACTTCTATATCAAATACATTTTTCCTTATTCATGTTTCCTTCCTCTTATGAATTGAAGAAAACAGATTTTCCTTAAATATCTAAAAAGCTCTCCTACAAAATTAGTTTCAATTTTTCATGTGAAACTTTAGCACTGAAATGTAATTATTTCTCTTTCTCCCTACCTTCCTTGACTAATCTTTTTAATATATATGGTATAGTTCCACAGTAACTCATAGGTCACTCACAAAAGTTGCCCTCAAATACTAGAGTGTGATCTATCCCTTAGAAAGGATGGGGGAAAAAAATGGTAAAGACAGCACAATGCCAAGCAGCACTATGTAAAAATGCAAATGACTTTAAAGCATGGCTGTTTAGCTGGAAACCAAAAAAGGTTGTTTCAGCACTGGATTAAAAAGACTGGAAGTCTTGGGTCCAGCAAGAGCTTTATATTCACTGCAAGCATCTGAAACCAGCAAATCATGACTGCCCGAAATGTCTGCCCATGCGGGGTTGTTCATTATTCCTGGTGGTTCTGACTAGTTCTCTTGAAAGAAATTGTTTACTTGTGTCACTGCTGTGAATTACATTGGGTACATTGCTGTGGATTATACTGGATACATGTGAACATAGAGCCAGGCAATCAGGTCCAGGTGGCCCTGCTTGAGTAGATAGGTTGGACCAGACGACCTCCAGAGGTACCTTCCAACCTCAACCGTTCTGTGATTCTGTGATTCTGAGTAACTATGGTCATTATTCCATTTTACAGATAGAGAAACTGAGTGAAAGAGTAATGTCCATGGTCATAAAAGAGATGATCAGAAGAATGTGTTTTGCTGAGTCCCAATATCTTCATGAAGGGACAGAGAAACTCATGCGCAGAAACAAGGTGAAGAGTTTCTCATCTGTTCAGTGAGAAGGAATATTTTTCCCTCTGTTAATTTCAAACAACATAACGAAGCAATTGCTGTGAAAATGTTAGATTAGAGGTGATGGGTATGCCATGAAGTGGGTGACTAGAACCAGGTGCAGGGAAAGGCAAAGTGGAGGAGAGTAGGATAAATGAAAAGCAGGACAGGGAGGACATGAGCATGAGCACAGAACAAGACAAGAGCAGAAAGGCTATGGAAGCCAGTGGGGGCAGGTGGAGATCCACAATCCATTAGCATAATGTTCAGATGCTCCATTAATAGAAACAGCCTAAGAGAATTACAGAGGCCTCCCCCAAGAAGGGCCAATGAATGACCATCTCATTTGGTCGGCATTTACTGTAAGTCTGTTTAAATGACATTCAGGCCTCATTGCCAACAAGAGAGACATATAATATAGGCAAGACTAAAAGGTAGCCTATAAATAAAAACTAGAGTGAATGTGTGCTATAAATATAAACTGAGGAGCCATGGATTTAATCAATGCCTCACTATATATAAACAGACCTATTGGGGCATGCTGTCTGCAGCAAACCCCTCATTGCTACAAGTGCTCACTATACTTTTGAGGAAAATGTAAATGCACAAATCTCTATACACATGATTATTCTTTCTCCTTTGGCAAATTTAAATCCATCTAGAGTCTGGGGACATGAGAGCTGGAAGAATTGATAAACAAATTATTTGCAACTATATAGTTATGCTTGTAAAAACATGGCCGGGATATGAGTAACAGTTAGGACAATACCAGAGCTGTCATCAAATATTTGTATATAAAGAGCCCAGGGACACCTTCTAGAAATATGTGCTTTCTCCTGTCTCCAAAAAATCAGAAAAAAACAAAGCAGAGAGAATTTAATTGGACAAATTTTATCCCAAGTCATACACTTCACATAGGATCCATCAGATCATGAGATCCTTTGTCCATACGGCCTACGTAGTTAGATCAAATGCAGTTGTAGAGGTGGATCCTTTTGGCAGGTTGGAGGAGTAACAAAAATCAAAGTGTTTAAATAGCCATCTGTTATCTCAACTATTTCAGCTGTTGAGAGACAGAGACCACCCTCCCAAGCTTCTCCTATAGTAGGTATTACAGCAAAAAATGCAGGGCTTTGCTCTGCATTTTTTGATTACACATTGCCGGCAATCTTGTGAACAGTCTAGTGTTTGTGTGTGGAACAGATGGGGATAAAAGCTGTGAGGAAGAGGAGCAATGCCAAATAATATTCAAAGTAGCAAATATACTACAAGCATTGTTTTCATGCAGTTATCACTGACAACCCTACCCTTTTGGAAAACAGCAATCGGGAGTCTGATCATACAGAGGCATTTGGCAGCATCTGATACTGGCTTCAGCAATTTGCTATCTCCTAGTTATGAAGTGTGGCAAGACAGTCTTTCACTGTTAGATAGGTCAGATAGGAAAGGGAGATTACCTGGTCACTGCTCAGATATCTTACATGTACCTATAAAATACGTACTGTCTCCTGGGGACAAACAAAAATTGCATAGTTCTCACCTTATCAGTTACATTCATCCCAAAACTAACTTAAGAGTGTTTCTCAGCTGTAGTCAATAATTGGTACAAAAGTGTTTCCTGCAAGAGCTGGTGACCTAGCACCGGTGAGTTCCTCACTCTCAGAAGTGGAAAAGTCTAGATGTGAAGTACACCAGAGCATCACACATTGCCTGGATGAGAAGACCACTGTCTGGATAAGATGTGAGAAGGGGATGAAAGCTTTTGGCAGTTCATCTCCTGCCAGAAATAGGGCTCCATCTCCATACTTAAAGGCATGCCTGCGTAGACCATTCAAATCAGAGCATTAATTAATGAACACCCTAATAGTCTGGTAAACTCAGTCTCTGATGGGCTCAGTGCAGCTGCCTATGCATTCGGAAAAGGGGGAAATGCATGCAGGTTTTCTCATCTGCTGACCCTCCACAGCCAGTGCAATTCATAGGTTTTCTAGTGAACATGCATGTCCATCCAGCCCTCTGGGACCAAGGCAGCAAGCAGCATGGCTGAGTAAGCACCAGGTTCATGCAGAGCAAATATAGCTATATCCTTTCCCACTACTTAACCCTTGTCCATCCCCACGTACTTTTGGTACTCTGCAGTCACAAGATACTCCTAAAGGTCTATTCACAAGGGTTTGTAGTGATAGAAGAAGGAGTAATGGTTTTAAGCTAGGAAAAGATAGATTTAGGTTAGATATTAGAAAAAAGTTCTTTAACATGAGGGTCACAGAGCACTAGAATGGGCTGCCCAGAGATGTGGTGGAGGCCCCATCCCTGGAGTCATTCAAGGTCAGGCTCGATGAGGCTCTGACCTAGGCAGAGATGTCCCTACCTGTGTAGGGAGGCTGGACTAGACGACCTCTAGAGGTCCCTTCCAGCCTGAAACATTCTATGATTCTATTGTACAACTGAACTAGGCAAGTCAATGAAGAAGTCAAAAAGGGGGAGAAGACAATTAGTGCATCTTCAGACAAGCCTACAAAGAACAACAGCCATTTAAGCACGTTGCAAATGCCAAGTTATTCACTTTGTTTAATGTACACAGAGGGTTCCTCCCAGTCCACAGTTCTCAGAAAGAAAGGGCAGCCTGGGCAACTGCTTCAAGAAGATGTGGGATTATGGCTTTTTTTTAAATACTGTAGACACAGCCTGGGAAAGTTACCTGTTGCCAGGACCTCTGTTTAACTTGGGTACTTCTGACCACTGCTTGGAACCTACAGTCCAAAATCTATTGCAAGATGTGATAAATTGAGAAGAAGGTTCAGACTCTGTTGCAAATAGCTCTACCACAGGTAATAACAGAGTAAGCCTTCATGAAAAAGACGTATTTAATTTTTCAAAGTCTAACTTCAAAAGAAATAATCAACTGGTCTCCTTGGGGAACAATCTGTTTTTTACCCTCTAAAGAAAGTAAGCTACAGAAGCCATATAAAACATGCTATACATGATTATCTTAATAAAATAGAACATGTTGCTACTTGCAGTAATAGGGCTTGTACCAGCTGTTTAGTAAATCAGGCCTTAGTCAGAGAGGATTATTTCTGGCAGCAAAGGCTAGGAATCTGTGGAGTGGGATGTCATGAAATTAAATTCACGAGAAGGATTTACGATGCTAGTCTCTGCCCTACTCCCCCAAAACACCAAAACCTGTCTCTCAAGTACAGCCTGTTCCTCTGTTTGAGACAGTAAGAACAGGAAATACACACAGCTATGATGAAATGACCACAAGGCTTTACTGAGCATAAGTTTTAGATTTTGTTTAAAGAAAAAAAAAAAAAGTGAAGACTAGTTTTCTGTGACACAGTACAAAACACATCACTATACATTTAATTATAACGGCAAATTATTTTGAAATGGGGCATTCCCAGGCTCCCTTTGGCATGAACTATATTTTTACCGTTGGACTGATGTGAATAACCTCTAATATAAAGAGGCAACAGTAAACCTCAAAAGGAAAGTGAAAGAAAAAAAACCACCTCTGTAGGTTTTGATATTGAACCCAAGAGGCAGGAGTGAGAGACAAAAATATGATTTTCATTTCCAGAAGAACTCTTGACCAAATGCTTTGATATAGCACAGAAGGGGCTTATCAGATGGCACAGAAGATTCTACCACCAAGAAGCAGAAAGAGCAGCAAGGGATGCTACTAATCTGACAAAAAGGTGATTGAGAGGTTTTCTTCCTTTTATGTTAAGAAAAAATATTCCAAAAGAGGAATATCTTATTTCTACAACTAACTCGGGAACGTTTAATTCTATAACACAGGCAAGTGTATATACATGAAAAACACAATCTCTTTTAAATGGGGATGTAACAGACCTTTTGTTTAAGATTAATGTTTCATCAATAAGATCCTATGCTTCTGTAAGTTCCATTTGACCTCAGTTCCAGTCAAGGAACAAGGAAATAAATATTGCTGTCACTGTTTTGGTATTTGTCTATGCTATCAGAACACACAGATAAGAAGAAATATTAAGGTGGCTGAGCAATAGCTTCACAATTTCTCAATATATGAAACATGGTTTGGTTTGAAATGAACTTTCCCTTCTCACCTGTGCCGCATATTCAGCTTCTTTGTCTTTTCCTAAATTGGAGTCGCAGCTACACTTTTGCTTCATCACTTGGTCCAGCTTCTTCTCCAGGTCTCTCTGCTCAAAATAAAATTCTTCCATCCTTTGAGCATGCTCTGTTTGCAAACATTCAAGTTCTTTTTGTAAATTCTGCTGCTCTTCAGTTAGTTCCTTCATAGCTTTAGAGTTGCTTAACATTTCCACTTCCTGTTAAGAAAAATCAGGATCACATACACCTTGGTTCTAAGGCCACAAAATTTAAAAACTGAATTTAAATGTGTATCTAGAAACAACGAGGCCAAAAAGAGCACATTTATCTACTGATAACAATAGTCTGATAATGGTACTTATCTACTTAGCAATGACAGCCTGGAATTCTGTAGCAAGCATTTAATTTTTAAGAAATTGTTTATACTTCCAAGAACAGTTTCCAGAAACAGGTTCACAACTTCCAGACGTGAACCTCAGAAAGCAGCAGCACTGATTTACTAAAATACACTTTGAAGATGCAAGAAGTGCATCATCAGAAAACAGAATAAACGTATTTGATTTCTTTTCTCCACTAGCATTTTGGTGTTTTTTAACGTCTTAAATTTTTTAACTTCTCTACAAGCTTTACCACCACCAGCAGAACAACTTAGAAGTAGCAGCTCTAAGGCCCTGTCTGAGCCCATAGATTCTGAGCTGAACATTAAATAAACTAAACTATTAGGCCTTAATACCTTAATACAGAAAACAGAAATGAGGCAAAATCACAAGTGAACACCAGCTTCTAATGTCATCTGTTATTAAAAGAGACTAATGAAATCCTCCCTAAAATAAGGGCTTATCAAATAGAATTTTTTTTTTTTATATACAGGGCACTGGTAAGACCATTCCTAGAATACTCATGTCTCCCTCTTTAAAATAATGAAAATTGAGACATTTTAGAGGACTAAAACTGTATTTGCCAAAATACTTAAATGTATGGAAATCATTTTAAAGTGAAAGAAGTAGTCTTCATTTGGAAGTAGTTTTCATTTAGATAAAATAAAAGAAGTTGCTGCTCGAACCCAGGAGTTGCAAACTGAAGAAACACCAATTATTAGTGGACTCCAACCTAATGAGCATAATATTAAAGATCTGGTGCCTGGATTCAAGCTGGGGTCCGGGGGGGAGAGATTATCTGTGTGTTTTGGTGTTTCTAAATGAATGCAATCTGTGACACTGATTCTTGAGCCAACAGGCTCACTGCAGTTTTCTGATGCCAGAAGCAACATGCACTCAGACTGGCACTGTACCATTTGAAGCTGCTGTTTCCTCCGCAAAATAGTATTTAGTTTTTCTTGCTGTTTGATGTAGGTTTTCATTACTTCTTCCATGATCCTGCCTTTGTCATCTTCACAACTGATGTCTTTCATGAGAGTGGGGGACAAGGTTCGCACATCACTACCCACTTCCACACGGCCAGAGTCTCTAGTGATTCTGGAAGAAACGCGTTCAGATTTTCCACCTCTTGCAGAACGAGTCGACACAGGCGGATCTACAGAGAAAATAAGAACACGATGTAATAATCACAGAAAATTAAACTTCCAGAGTGAAAAAGATTCAAAGAAAACGGAAGATTAAAAAAAGGTCAAAAGAATTTTTGGAAAACTGAAGTCACGTCACAAAATACTAGCTTGGTGTTGAGCTTTCTAAAATTATATGGTATAAAACTTGAAAAGACTTCAACGTCATTTTCACTACTCACCTAAACGTTTATGCTGCTCCACGCCAGCTTTCAAGTCAATTTTTTCCTGTTCTTCAAGAGAAAGCTCTGGATAGGAGGCAGCTTTTTTGTGCTTTCCACTACTGAGCTTCTTCTCTGACTGTCCAGCTGAGGATTTAATTACTTCCGAAGTTTTGACTGTTGTTTTTGCAACATCCTTGTATTGTGATGCAAGAGATACATTCGGGGCAACCACTTTATCACACATATAAAGATAGTAACTGGAACAGTAGAACAATAAAATTAATAATGAAAGGTAAGGCATAAATAAACAATGACTGGTACAGTCATTAAGTTTAATTTAATGTGATTTCAAACTATAAAAGCTTAAATGAAAAATAAGCACATCCTTTGTAAATTTTTCCTATGCAAAAGGAAATCCTAACCATCCACTTAATCTTTACTGAGTAGATTATCTAGATAAAGTTTTGAGGCTATCAAACCAGAGGATTTTCCAAACATGGCTGATTAAAATAATCATATAGAAAAAAAAAAAAAATCACATGAAGTCTTAATTTAAATGCAGAGAGTGAAATTAGAATGCCATTAGAATCCAGACTCTCCAGCATTTTCATAATCCTTATATTAGCACTGGAGGATGGGGGAAGTGATTGGTGTAGCAGGAATGAGCCCATCACTTTTTAAATAGCAAAGCTGCGCTGGGGCCTGTCTGAGATCAGCGCTGGTCTTTCTTTCCTACATATATTGAGGAAATTGTCTGGATTTTCACAGCCCCTGTACTCCTGGGAGCATCCTTTCGTGCTGCACTAACCTAGCCACACCGCTTCTGCCTAGTAGAGGGAAAAGAGTGTCAGATGTGCTGAGTGCCAAGATCATCGGAGCCACAATGCCGGACACTGCCGTCTTCACATGACTGTCTTCAACGCTTTCCTTTTTCCTAGTTCTGAAGGAAGGCACTGATAGGAACAGCAAGCTGAGGGCCTGGCACAGCAGTTCCACCCTTCACGTGTGCGTGTGGGAACTCGTGTGATGTGTGTGTTGCTCTGCTGTACGCTACTGGCCAGAAGAGTCTGGTCTCACCCATATACGGTAAATTCATAACCACTTGGGGACGGGGGTGAGAGGTACGACAAGAAGAACTGTTTCCCTCTTTGCTGCAGGTGACAAACTGTATGACATTAAGGAAATGCACTCGGTTTCTAAAACCAGCAAACGAATCAACAGACAATTCAGCTGCAGCCATCGCTCTGGTGCGGAAGAAGGCCATCAACACCTTTTAGAGGCCTTTTTTGAAAGGAAATTAAGCTGCACTCACGGTAAATAGGCCCTATGCAGCTTTCCACATGCATGCACTGTCTTCTAATATGAAAGATTAAAAATTATCTTCTGTCATTTCTACTGTGGAAAGGGAAATTGTAATTACATTTCCATTGTATTGCCTACTGAAGAACACGTATAGATCACAGCTGGAGTCTTGTACCAAAAACCACTCAGAAACAGTTCATTAATATTTACACTACAAAATGCATAAAAACTTGGGGTTTTATTATTCCTGGATTATCTTTAAATAGCCAAAGGTATTTCAATACTTGTACATACAGTGGTTATAGCTCTACATGGGCAACTCTGTTACCTGGGATGGAAAAATGAAGAGGGTTGAGGATCAGTTTCTGCTTCTTGCTTTATAACTGGATACCACTGCGACAAGTCCAGGCTCTGCTGTGAATCTGCCTGAAGAAAAGAAAATAAATTGGTGATTGTAAGATGGGTACGTGTTCTTTTTCACCTTTACATAAAAGCTCCTCAGTGGAATGGCATTTACACCACTAATACATAGACACCTGAGAAACTGGGGTACTGGAAACCAGAGTGTCTTTGGCAGAGGTGCAGGGCGATGCAAGCCACAGAAGACTCTGTGACCTCCAATTTCCCATTATGGGCAAGGTAACAACAAAATTAAAATAAAATCTCTTTACAAGCCTGTATAAAAGCTCTGCTGAGTTTCCAGAACTCTGCCAGAGGCATGTAAAAATGCTCAGGAGAAACAGAAACCAGAAACTAGGATTCCCAAAAGGTTGCAGGAACCTTGCAATAAAGTATCCACATCATGGTAAGCACCTGCCAGATACTTTATTACAAAATAAAACCTGTGAATAAAATGGAACAATTACCAGTGTTCCAAAGAGAGAATTTTTCTGGTTGTCACAAATTTTTTATTACAGAAGTGTGCAAAACTGCTGCAGTAACATGGTAACTCTATTCCCTTCGCAGTAGCAAATAATATTAATTGAGAATGTATCATCTTAAAAAAACTTTTGTGCATTTTGTATGTGAATAGCAATCCTTGTTCTGTCACAAGAAACATTTTTGGAATTACACTTCAGTCAAAATTACTGGTGATACTTTATACTCCACTGCATAACTTACTATTAATTTCAAGTGAAAGGTGTCTCATCACATATTTAAACAAGACTCACAGCTAAGAAACTGGTTCTTAATTTCATTGTACTAACATCGCCTTGGGAAGTGGGTTTTTGGGTAAGGTGTAGTTGGTTGACTCCAGCCAGCACCCACAAAGCTGCTCCCTCATCACCACCCCCAGAGGGATAGGGACAAAACCAAGAAAGCTCCTGGGTCAATATAAAGACAGTCTAATAGGTGAAGGAAAGAGGAAAATAAAATAAACAAAACAAAATCAAAAACACCCAAGTGAAGCAAAGTGTATCGCTCACCACCTCCCATGGGCACACTGATGCCCAGCAAGCCTCCCAACAACATCCACCTTGGATGCTCAAATGCCCTTTCTTCTCTTCCTATGCCAGTTTTTAATTGCTGAGCATGATATTATAAAGCATGGAGTATCTCTCTGGCCCCTGCCAGTCTCTTGCCCGTCCCCAACCTACTCACTGCAGGAGTTGACCACAACACAGAGGAAACCTTGACACTGCCTAAGTGTTGTTCAGCAGCAGCCAGAACATCGGTGTGTTACCAGCACTGGTTTAGCCACAAATCCAAAGCACAGCACCATTAAGGCTGCTACAAAGAAAGTTAACACCATTCCAGCCAGACCAAGTACCTTTGGAAAACTGATCGTTGAAAAAAAAAAAAAAAAAGCCTATAAATCTTAAAAAAAAAAAAAATCCTACTGTACCAAAAGCTTCATCTAGCATTCTAACATCTTCACCATTCCTTGTGTGCAAGGTGCGTTACCAAAAATGTTTATATTTACACACCCTGAAATAAACTGTCACAGAACTTCATCTCTGGCAGTCAAGAGAGCACCCAATTACATGTGTGTGGCTTGTAGCAAGGGCTGCAGAACCAAATGCCACTTGACCATGAGAGAGACCAAATCCCATCTACAATATTCTGGTCGAAACTTCCAGGCCACTAAATTCAGCTCCAGCAATGAAAATGAAATTAAACTCCACCCCTGTGGTTCCTGAAATCAGTTCCAACGCAGACAGGAAGGAGGCAGTGCAAAAGGAAGCTGAGCTCCAGAATAGTGAATGCATAATCAAGCCTTTAGACAACAAAGATTTGAAATATAGCAAATAATCTCTAGAAAAACAGCCTCATCCTGACACTTGCAGTTGTTTCTACCTATTCAGATCACTCTAACAATTTAAATAAGGTACATATATATATTCTACTTACTTTACAGTTCATGCACAGTAATCCAATTTTAGCTTCTGAAGCATACTTTGTCCATGCTTTAGGACTCACATTTTAAATGTTTATATCTTTAGATATGAAATGATGTATCAGGTAATCTCTATTTTCAAGTTATTAGGTCAGACTTTTACATTCTCACTTATTTCAAATGGAAACCAACTGTACCGTCTACACACTAGTGTGCATTTTGGAGATCAATCATATAACTTGCAATAAATTTTTCACTTAGGGAAGAAAATGAACAGTTATCGTAAATAAACATGAAGTGTTCTTCTAACACGATTCCTTCCTCATCATCCAGGTTAATAAAGCAGAGATAAAAACCATCTACTTCAATATATACATGTGTGTTTCATTACCTAATGATCTGTTAAGTTTAAATGCTCTTCAATAATTCTATAAACGTAATATATCCAAGTAAACTTATAATTGAATGACTTCTACCTAAACTGTTTGAAAGGACTACACCAAACAGATGTCTTATTTTTCTTCCAAGCTAGATATACAAAGCTGTTCTTTAAGAAGGAAAAAAAAAAAAAAAAAAAAATCTATAAATAAGTAGTGGTTTCAGCCTAACCATTAAGCCAGTAGTTTTAGCAGAAATGGAATTTATAAACATACTCAGAAGAAATATTAACTCTCCTTGTTGCAAGCTTTTCCCCACACAGAGCGACCAACTCAAGGAACTAGTCTGACAAGCAAGACAAAGTTTTAGTGTAGAGCAACGATCAGAAACTGTCGCAAAGTCAAAGGGAACAAAGAGCTGACAGCACAGAGATCAGCAGAGACTTAGCGACAGATGTTCCGTGAAGAGCAGGTGGATCTCACGCCACAGTCCAGAACTCAACAGAAAATGAGAAACCTGGTGGCAATCAAACACAGAGCTTACAACTTGCTGCTGAGCACAAAGAACAGAAAGGATTTAACCTTGTGCGTCCATTGTTTGCTCTTAAAATAGTGAAAGCAAAAGTGTATTTTGCACTGTGAGGTGAATAAATGGAGTGAAATGCTAAGGAGAAAGGCAAGGCACAGGATCTAGGATGCTCCGAAGACCATAGGATTTAATTAATAATTTATTATTAGTGGATGGACGAAGACTTAGCCAAGGACAACTGTTCTTCCTGGGCCCTCCAAGATAACCCCAAAGATGAGTTGGCACCTCTGAGGACTGACTCAGCAAAGGTGGTAAGAAGGTGACGGCAAAGCAAATGAAACATCCTACAAATACATCTCCTGAGGAGTGTAAGACAAGGGAACGTCTACACATGGTACCTGATGCCTCTCACACCACAGAAACGAGGGAAGGAAAGGACAACTGAAGCAGCCCAAGCTTCCCCGGGACAAGGAAATGAAGGTTGTGCTCCAACACTCCTCTATTAAACTCTTCTCATCTTTTCTACTCTGCAGATGAATATCCATGAGACAAAACAAAAACAAAGGAAAAATCCCTCCCCCAACGTTTTCTCTTTGTTCCAAGTTTTCAGTTTCTCTCCCATTCTCATTTCATATGCTACTTTGTAAGAAAGAACTACACAGGTCTGCAATGGAAGACTCCAGAAACTTTTTGTATTTCATTTGCACCGGTGCAATCCAAATTACTGTTACTGCTAATTTCAGCTGTTTTTTTGGTCTGTACACACGAAACTGAAAGATCTCGTGGTCTGAAATCCGCTACTGTGAAAAGGGAAGCAGTAGTTAGAGGTGTGAATATGGAAGACTGTTTCCACTGATGGAAACACACTATAGTTTATTACCTATGCTGGCACACCAAGACTGCCAGGTCTTTATCAGATGAAAAGCAAAGTCTCGCTGCTACGAGCTCACCTGCATCTTCAACTAGCTCAGCATGTGGACACACGTCATATCGCAGACATTGATGGAAATTTTCTGCTAAAATCCCTTACTGGATTCTATCCCATGCTGGCACAACTGGAACGATCTACAGCAAATCTTTCTGCAACACGAACTTTTCAGAAGTTTCTGCTGAAAGGTATCAACTTAGAGCATGTTGTTTTGGGCTCAACCATCTGCACTGCCCTTGCTGCTATTTTGAAATCCACCACAAAATATCCAACAGGCAAAATGGATATATAGTGAAACCAGTAGCCACCAAACAGCCAAACACGCTGAAAAAACCCCCACACTCATGGGGCAGAAACCATCTAAAAACTGTTTAAATTCCAATTATATCCCCAAAATTGTACATTCTATGGATGGGAGCATGTATGACGTTCAGTATTTATTAGTATTTAAAGTAGAAGGTCTCTAAGGAAGAAATAAGCTCTGTGTTTTTGAAGGACAGTGCAGACTTGCAGCAGTATTTTAGGAAAAAATACAACATCTATTATTAATCATTGTCAAGATCCCAGCCTACAGCTCATTACTTGGGCTGCTTAAAACCCCCTCTTTTTGGCATATCTCTCTACACAACTCATTTAAACAGAAAGCCCTTGCTGAACAAGCTGACTTTGGGCTTCTAAACAGCACGTTATCAATGCACCATTACCCTACAGACAAAGTCATGAGACGGGTGGTTAGCGAGCCAGGTCGCCATACTCATGTGCTGGAGTGAGAGTTACAAATGAAGAATTAATTTGTAATACCTGATTTTCAAGCTCCTTTCTGCTTTGCTCAGCTGCTGCAACACACACCGCATAAAACACACTCAAAGGTCAAACGGGAGAATGAAAATTCCCACAATAGCTCTGAATTTTCCAGAGACTGCATGCCTCAGAATAGAACAAGAACCAACAAAGCCAAACTAGCTCGAATGAAGTTACTTACAGCACAAAGAGGAAAGAAATTACTGCATCTTTTAATGAGAAACGTATTTCCATGGTGAAGCTCTGTCAGAAATTTAATTTAGGCTTGATTTGACAAGCATTCCCATTTAAAAAGGCAAGCAACGCTCTTCCAGAACAAGTATTTACCTGTGAGCAGAAAGGGATTTGGGAGTTTTACAAGAGTAGGTGAACTTACTTTGGACCGAGTTCTTTTCTGATTTTTCTCACTGAATTTCTCCTTCATTTCATCCAAGAGATGCTTCAGTTCCCGCTCCTCTGACGTTCCTAAGTATTTTTGGTTAATATGCAGGTAGCAGTGCCACTTGGCCGACTCAAACCCCCAGTGGCACGTCCTCTTGTCCGGGGATCTGTGTGAATGCATCACAAAGGTCTGGGGGGAGAACATCCCGTAGCACTCCAAACACTGGATACACGGGTCATCTGGCGCAAGGTAGAACTGAGGTGCAAACAAACCCTGGCACTTGCCCAGGCATTCGTGCTCTACTTCAAAGGCACTGCCAGTCTCTTTCAGTTGGGCCAAGGTGTTCTTACCAGGGAGAAAACTGCCGTTCTGTGGGAAAGTGCGAGGACGTAGTAAAGCGTTGCATAGTCTCTGAGCATCAGTCAGTGTAATTAGCCCACAGGACGGAGCATTAAACGGAAGAATTCCCAAAACCTTCAGAATATGAAGCTGGTCAGAAGTGCACCTCGAGCAGTATATGTACAGGTCGTCACACACCGTATTGATCTGTTGCAATGAAAAGTCTCGGAGAACGGAGTTCAACACTTGAGGCAGGCAAAGCCTTTTTTCTCCTCCGACTTTAAAACAAGAGATAGATTCCCCCTCCAGTATAGTCTGGGTGAGCTCTGTGGAACTGTCTGGAGGAATGAGCAGCGGACCAGAAAGGATCTGCGGCGACGGAAGAGGCAAGAAGACAGTGGGTGACATACTTTCCTGGGAATAACGAGCTGAAAACGCTGCCGGTCCACCCAGCGAACTCTGGCTGCTCAGGTGGAACTGTGCCAACGTGTGTTTCAAACCTGGATTTAAACTCAGAGGCTCAGATAGTGAAGCACTGTTTGGCTTGGAGGCTTCCCCATCAGCCTCCACAGGAGTTTCGTCATATTCGTCCAAGTTTTCCTTCTTTATTGTTGGCAATTTATTTATTACAACTCGTACTTTGCTGTTTATATGCATTTCCGTCATTGCTTTTTTTAGTGGAGGACTCTCATCCTCATGGATCCCACTCCTTTTCTGGTCTGAAACTAGACCGAGAGGGAAGTTTATTTGTGGGCTTTCCATCGCTAAACACCAGAGCTCTAATTAAGCCAGTCTTCAACGTGCATTTCCCTGCTTGTTCATACAAAAAGCAATTTCAAGTGATCTCACTTGCCTCAGGTATAGCAAGTTACGTGCTCCTTTCAGTAAAATGTTACTTCTTCAGCCTCCAACAGTAAAAACTGTAACCCATTTTGCAGGTAATACCATAAAATTAATGGAGAGGTTAAACAAGCTTTTCTTTTATAATTTCTTGTTCAATTTTCTAATACAAAAACCCCACTGCAATGTGTATATACAAAAGGCTTATCTTCATACCCTACCCACTATTTTACACAGTAGCCTTGTAGAGCAATTCAGTAAAAAAAGATGCATTGATTCAAAAGCGTCCATCCTTGATCGTTTTTTTTTTCCCTTTAAAAAAATACCATCTTTTCCAAGAAGTCTCTATTTAAATATTAAAATTTAAAAATGGTCTCAGTTTGAAGAACGCTGATCTTAACGCAACCGATCCAAACTGGACGTTAAGTTGTACAAAGATTTTATTCAGCGCTGTCAGCCCTTGGGAGATGGCACACAACCCGAAGGGCTTTGCTTCATCGTGCTGCCAACTTCACCATCTCACCACCACCCCCACGGGGGTCACTACGGCAGTTCGCAAATACACCCCCAAATCACGGGCTGATCCAGACCGCCGGGCAAACACCAAGCGTCCCTAGAGAGTCACCTTTCGCAGGGCTGTCGCTGCTGCGGCTCAGAACTTTCCCACCCCGAGTCATTGGGGGCAGGGAGAGGATCCGGGCCGGCGGCCAGATCC
>JAVSBS010010871.1:6592-24975 GCA_033124195.1 Coracias cyanogaster
TGGAACAGGCTGCCCAGGGAGGTGGTGGAGTCACCATCCCTGGAGGTGTTTAAAGAACGAATAGATGTGGTGCTTGAAGATATGGTGTAGTGGTTAGGGAGATGCTAGGACAAAGGTTGGAGTTGATGACCCTGGAGGTCCTTTCCAACCATAATGATTCTGTGATTCTCCAGAGACCTACAAGTATGTCTACACAGACAGCTCGATGTACGCCAAAATCCATGCTTAAATCCACCTTGTTTATACAAGAGTGTGTGTTCAGGTCTGAGCTTGGGCTCAGGCTCAATAGTCTGTGAAGCACCTCACAGCTCCAAAGCTTTGGCAGTTCCTCTGTGTGGATTTCCCTGAAGTAACTTGTGTTTGATTTAGATTGTATCTCCCATTTAAATATTGCCAGAGGCAAGGAATCCATGAGCTACCCAGGAAAACTTGTCCATGTGATTTTTTCCCTCTTACCCTTAGAAACCTTTGCTTCTGCTCTGGATATGCCTACTAATAACAATTTCCAGCTATGGGATCTCTCCTGCTTTTTTCTCATGGATGATCAAATTTTTACTCCCAACCGGGACTCGGCCCCCAGGCATGTCTTTAAGAGACTGCAGAGATTGGAATCTGGGGATCTATCACCAAAAGGCATCCTAGTCCAATTTGTAAGCACTACTGTGCATGTTTTTTCTGATTTGTCTCTACCTTATCTATTGGTTTGTGCTGCAGATACCAGACATGAACATGGTATTCCAGCAGTCATAACACGAAAGCCAAATACAGATGTGATATAGCTTATTTTGCTGATGCCACAGCTAAAGAACTCATTTCGCCTTCTCAGATACTGTAACTCTGAACTCTGGAAACTCATGTTCAGCTGTGACATGCCCTTTTCAGTATCTCTGCCCCTTCCCCTCCACAGGCACATCTCCTGTCTTGAAACTATGCTTTATTATTCCTACAAGTATGATTTTTAAACTTTGGTCATACTCAAATGTGTATTGTTCACCTGAACGCAGTTTTGCAAACTGATTGGCTCCGCACCAGTGACGCATCCTTTAATTTCCACCTCTTCTCCCTGCCTTGGTGTCATCTGTGAAGGTTATCAGCAGTCCTTTCATTTCTTTACAATCCTGGATAAAATGTCAGTTGGTGCAGATGGAGGACTAATTGTGCAGGGTTACAGGACCGTATTGCATTTTTCTGCCATTAAAATATCATTGATTTTTAGTTGCCACCTTGAAAATACTCAAAACACACCGGCCATTCCAAGGTGGGAAAGGTCTAGAGGGAAAAGAAACAGCTCAGAGAAAAGCCAGTTGATTACTGGGGTCTGCCAGTGAGCAAGGGAAAAGGGTGCAAGGATGGGGGCTCAGTAAGTGGTTGGAGGGGGACAGTGAGCCACATGTCCCAGGGTGCAGTGCCTGCTGCCCGTGGTGCCCCAAGCACCCTCCCAGGAACACCGTGGTGGTGTTTAAGGGATGATTAGTTAGACAGCCATTTTATATGTGTCACGCTGGGTTTGTATTATTTGATTTCTTAATCAACATGTCCTGCTGCAACAAGTCAAAGGCCTTAAAGAAATCCATGTTTTACATCAGCTTCGTTACATTTCTCACTCAATCTTGCAGCCTCCTCAGTGAAAGATAACAAGTCAGTTTGAAAGGGTCTCTTCCCATAAACTCCTGTTGATTGGCATTAATTTATTTCCCTCCCTTAATACTTTGTCAATCTCGATCCATATGAGTCATTCCATTGTACTGCTGGGACTCATGTCAGGAGACAGGCCTATAAATACTTAGATCTTTCTCTTTACCTTTTTCAAAAACTTTCCCAACATCTGCTTTCCTTTGGAGCTTCCCCACTGCCCAGAAAGTTACTGGAACTCATACACAGCTGTAATGCTGTGCTTATGAATTGAAGATATCCTTGGTAATCCCCCCTGACAAAGCCAGCTGCATTTTATATTCTGCTGAAACAAGGGGTTTTTTAACAATGAATTAACTCTACAATAATGAACAACCTTTGCAAAAGCATAGGAAGAAATACTTTGTTTCCGTGTTTGCCTTGAATTTCTAAATCACAACCTAGTACTATGGCTACAAAGGGTCTTTTAAAAATGCATCGATTTAAGAAAAAGGTTTATGGAAGACCAGACAGAGGGATGCATGACACAGATGTGTATGGTCCCCAGCATGGTGCTTCACAGCACTTTTGCTCTTCTAGTGCTAAACTACCTTTTGCCTTCCGTTCTCCTCGATGACTGGAGATGAAGAAACAGCCCCATACTTAACTACTGTTACTGTAGATGCGTAGTAACGTCATCACTTTTTGTTTGTTTCAGAAAATCAAGGAGATGACATATATATTTGTTTCATAGAATCATAGACTCATAGAATCATTCAGGTTGGAAAAGACCTCTAGGATCATCCAGTCCAACCTTCTTCAAACATCTCCCTAAACCCTAGACTATGTCTCGAGGCACCACATCTACCCATTTTTTTAATACCTCCAGGGATGGTGACTCCACCACCTCCCTGGGCAGCCTGTTCCAATGGCTAATCACTCTTTCAGTGAAGAACTTTTTGTAGGAAAAGATGAGCTGCTGATTTAAAAACAGCTGCCAGAAGGCCATTAGCTTCAAATTGAGTTGGAAAAATATTGCATTAATGCTGTTGCCCCAATCTTGATTAGAATTCATGTCACACAAGAACATAAGAAACTTTTAGAGAGAGAAAGAGGATGTTTTATCATCTAAGCACAGGACAGTATTTCAAGATGCACAGAACAAAATTTATTAGGAGAAATGTTTTAATATTATCAAAATAAAGAGCAGGAATTAGGACTATCATAATTTCAAACACACACGAATAATAAACTTGAGTCCTATACTCATCTGCATCTGTATTTATTCGAACAAGTGTCTGAAGTTGCTGATGAGGGCCAGGTTCTCCCTGGCTGCCCCTGCAGCAAGCCTGGCTGGTGCTCCTGGGCAGGGAACATGTGCTCCCAGCTCAGGGTTTGGAGGAACGGGACATCTTTGTCTCAAAAATAGGCAGGGCACTGGCTCTGCATCTTCCTGGCCAAAAGTGCCAGTCACAGCTTAGCCTCTTTTTCACTGCTGACAATAAATGTTTCAGGGCTAGGTCTGCAGTCTGTAGCATACAGCTGAAGAGTTTCTTCCAGGTATCGAGTTTTCCTTTGAACAGCTTACATCAATTTTCTTTTCACATGTTATACAGCATCACATGATTTACAGGCAGACATCTAACTGCAAATGGGTTACATTAATTACCATTTCATTGCTTTTCTTCCCTTTTGCCCTTCCCTTTTTTAAGCCTGGTAATTCTCCTGGGGCTTATTGGACTGAAGTCTCCTTTCACCTTTTGTAAAAGTAGGGTCAGAGTGGACACAGCCACAAGCTGCTGGGAGCAGGGCAGGCGGGGAGCCCTAGGAACCCTTTTACCTGGGGAGTCCTGCTTTTGGGGGGCTCTGTGCCTTACCTTGTCCTCAATGAATGCCCACTTTGCCACCTACCTTCTCCCTAGCCTCTTTGCTAGTCTAGCAGTAGAGCGGTTAGTCTTGCTGGCAGGCCTTACCCTTGCAAATATAGGATCCCGTTGAGCTAATAAATACTTCCTGTCATTACTAAGGTTGCCAACAGTAACATTCCCTTCCCCATTTATAGGAGATGCTGAATATGGCATTGATACTATTAACACCTTTAACATTTCTCCCATTAACATTTTATACCCATAAAAGGGTTTTTGTATTTTCTGTTGGTTCTGGTTTTACTTTTGTGGCTACTGAAGCTTGAGCCACCTGAACTTTAAGAAGTCAGCCCTTTAAATTTGCTTCAAAACTTTCAAAATAATTATAGATTTTTAAAATCTGATTTTGAAAAGTAAGATAATATTGGAGAGAAATGTGTGATACGACTTTGAATGCTTTAGGAACCTTTTATATTCACCCTTTTTTCTGTAGCAGGATGGAAAGAAAAAGAAAAGAGAACCAAAACACCCATGAATAAGAAGCAGCAATAATTTTTAATGTAAAACTTTTGAACAAAGGAAAGATTCCTCCCTCTGGAAACCAGCAGAATGGAGAGGATGTGGCAGATTTTTGAAGAGTCAGTAAATGCTCGCTTGTATTTTTCAAGCAGTTCTTGCTGAAAGCACTTTTGTGTTTCTAGAGTAGCAGATGAAATGGTTTCAACCCCAGTAAGCTGGGCGAAGGGAGCGGTGCTGTTTCCTGCTGCCTGGCCCCGGGAGGAGAAGGGAAGGATGGTGTTGGAGGGGCCAGGGCTGGGTGGGCTGCAAGAGGGTCCTGTGGAGACAGCAGGAAGGGGACACGCATGCGGGACACGAAGGAAGATCTGACAGACTGGAAAAGCACACGGATCTGAGGAATGGGGACAGAGCTAGTAGCTGGAAAAACATGCAGGCACTAACCCGGAGAGAATTTTCCTTTTGGGTAAATCTGCTCCTCTCATAAGGAGGAGTGAACTAAGAGGCCACATTAGGTCCCACACTAGGTATGACCGTGAATGATTTGAGTTCTCATTTCCTAATACTACCTGGCTTTGCCACTGGTTATTGCGGGGAGAAGCCTCTAGGACACCCTTTAAGAGGAGGAAAATTATTCTGCCTCCTTATATAAGGCAACTTGCTAGGGCACTTGTCCCCAGGGGACATTGCTGAAGGTCTGAAGTATCAACTGCAGCCACCTGAGAGCACACCTGGGCTCACCTGGGACCAAAGTCTGGCTGCAATAAGTTGAGTGGGGATGTTTGGAGCATATTAAAGGGCTCTTTTAATGAGGCTGCCCATGAGAGGGAAATGACTTCCACAGGGCTATGTTTGCTCGGTGTTTGCCATCCACTGTCATGTCTCCATGTCCCGTAGCTCCCTCCGTGGCATTGTGCCGTTGGACTTCAGGATCTCTCTCAGGGCTTCCCTGGAATGACCCAGCACAGACTGGGAGAGGACTTGGGAAGTGCACTCTGTCCTCGGCAGATAGCAGTGCGGGGCAGACACAGCCAGTGCTGACAAATGCTCTGTAAGCCTCCATACACACACATACATATATTTATATCCCTGTATGTGCATATATATATATATCAGGAAACCACCTTCTGCTCCCTTCATAACAGACCCTCCTGGTATCTCTAAGTGTGACACACACTCCCCTTGGGAAACCACAGACGCTACAATGTATAATGAGTAGGATTTATCACATTCTCTAATACCTAGGGAAAAGACTAATACTATTTTCTAAAGTACTGCATTGTTTTTTGGTTCAGCTATATTGCTTTTAATATTTTATGTATGTGGATATGAGGTACTGTACTGCAACGAAAACACCCTTCTATCTTTTTCTAGTAAGTTCGTCTTTCAAAAAAAGGAATGATGTCAAATGACGGAGAGGAGCCCTGGGTCTGGAAGGCACAAAAAATGCATAAAAGATTAAGTCCTATTTATGTTTCTCGCACGCACAAAAAAAAACCCCAACCCACCTACATTAAAGAAATGCTATTCAAGCTACAAAGTAAATCAGCCAGCATGTGGCCTCTCTGTACTTGCACATTAGGATCCAGGCTTTAATTACAGGACCGCACGCTGCCTTTCCAGAAGCTCCCATGTACAGGACCTGCTCCAGGGGCACAGAGCCATGCATGGGAGAGGAATCCCCTTTGCTTTGCTGCCAGAGGTGGTGAGGCTGCGGATTTGGGGGGAAAGTGTCTCCCCATGGGATTGCAGCCTGCAAAGCTGAGTGCAACAGGGACTGCAAAGCTCCCGGACGCTGAAGTCCAGGGGAAGTTTGTGCAATCAGCTGTAAAGGCAGCATGGAACCAACATGCTTGTCAGCGTGGAGAAAGGAAAATCTCAGAGCTGTTCACCAAAACATGGTGACGGCACATGGCCATGATGTGTGGTTAGCTGGGTTAGAGCAGGTACCTCTGCCAGGAGCAATATAAACGCATTAGTGGAATGGGCAGGCTAATGCCCACTCAGCTCAGCAGTTAAACTGCTTTAGGGCTCATGCTTCAGGTATCCCTCCAAGCAGGATTTTTGTTTAGCCGTTGTTCTGCAGGTGGGAACTGTCTATTTTGTTTGTGGAGAAGAGCCTGTGTGGGAGCCTTGAGGAAACAGTGAAATGAGAAATGTGCAGAGGCAGCCTTCATTTGGCATCTCCTATCTCTGGAGTAACTGCAGCTTTCTGAAGGTCACTTGACTCTGTGTGGGCACTCCTGGGTTGCAGTGAAGCAAACTGGAGGTCCCCAGCAGTCCCATCATGCCTTGTTGGTGGGCCAGCAGCAGAGCCAGAGCATCAAGGCCACCAGGCAGAGGTGTTATGGGAGCTAACAAAGCATTTGTCACAGTGGAAGGCTGTCATCCACAGTATGTCAACTGACATAAGATGGATAGGACCAGAAGGTTTCAACTGGTGGTGGAGGAGAAATGCAGATGGGAATATTTTGTTCATCCCAGGCATTGCAGGGGACACATCCTAATGGGAAGAAGGGATTCCTCCTTCCTCCTTCTGTCCCATGTCCTCTGAGGTCTACCTCTTACTTTCCACCAGATCCTTATCCCAGTTTGCCTCTCCTTGTCCATCCCACTCCCATCTCAGACTTTTCCCCTCTGTCCCCAGGATACCCACACCTCTTCTCTTTACCTCTTCATCCCAGAGCTTTCCCAAAAGGTCAGGGACAAAATATATCATCCCCCAGCCTCACCCTTGTCAAACTACTTTGACTGCGATCTCCTGGTGCAGCAGCCAGCCAGCACATCTGAGGCCACCCCAAGTGGTTAGAGCCTGGCAAAATATAAGTGACTGAAACAGGTTTTAGATTTTTTCACAGGTTTTACAACACTCCAGGCCATCTTGACAGCAGGCAGCACTGCCAGTCACCAGAGACATCCTGTGCCCAAGGAGCCCACGAGGCTTGCTGGTAAAGGCAGGGCATGTTCCTGCCGACTTAATTTGTGGTGGCCATGTGGTTATAGCCATTAGAACACAATGTGTGGATCCTTTGGCCTTATTAATCTGGGAAAATAATTGGCTTACTTCTCATGAGCATCCCTCAACATCATCAGTGCTGGGCTTCATGGCGAGCCATTTCTGGGAACTGACTCTGCAGTTGGGAACAGACACTTCTGCTGGAGTCAGTGTCTTCTGCTTTCTACAAAGCAAGGTTCTGGTGCTGAAATTCATTTCAGTTGCCCTCTTTCCCAAGGAAGCTGAACATTTGCATGGTTTTGTGGGCTTGCAAGCATTTCATAACTTAATAATAGGTCACATGAATTCATCTTTCTGCTCTGCCTTTGCTCTTTAGAAAGATGGAAGGTTTTTTTTAAAAATAAAGCATTGCATATGTCACATGTGGGAAGTGGTGATTTCTAGCTATGGACTGAGGGGGCAAAATTGTATAATTTGTAGCTGCATCAAAATAATGAGTCTGATGCCTGCATTACTGTGATTTTACACTAGTCTAAAAGTGGAGTCATGAAGCTGAGAGTCAGCCCCAATATGTTATCGCTCCATTGCAGAGCTACTAAATATTTGGAACCAGATTCTTGGCTGAACAAGAAGAGTTTCTTTAACTTTATTTTTCAGTTCAGCTAATGAGTGAGGCTGTGAAGCCTTTGCATGATTCAAACCTAGTACTTTTGCACCAGAAGGTAGGCTGGGGTAGGTGTGGAGTCCTGGACAGAAATCAAGGACTGGCAAGATGTCAGGAAAATATCTGCTCATCTGGACTGCATTCAGTGCAGCTACCCTGACTGGTCCCAGCTGATGAGCTGGCCCTGGAGTCACAAGGCAGCACCCAAACTTGCAGTGTGCTTTCAGTGCTTCTGATTTATTTGAGAGACATGAGTGCAAGGCAGGATGAGGTCCAAACCTCAGAGTTCAGAGGAGCAGACGTTTGCTGCTGATTTGCCAATGCTCCATCTTCCTCCAACATACCCACATGTACAGCAACTTTGCTGCTTTGGGGGGCTGAACTGTTTGAGCTTGGTTCATGGCACACACATTGAAACAGAATATGGGCAGACTGAAAAACCAGATCAAACCACAGCAACACAAAATGCCAAATTACTGCTGCTCAGGTGTGACTTGTGTCCTTCCAGTGGCTACAGGCTGTGAATAAGGAGGGAAGGTGAGGCCAGCATGAGGTCCCCTCTTCTCTGCCAGCCCCTGCCATGCTCTGTGCCACCAGAAATGCTGTCCCAGGAGGTGGCAAAATGTGGCAGGCTGAACCCAGTTTTGAGGAGCCCAGAGCACACTCCCTTCCCCGTACACAGGCACACAGGCCCCCCCTTTGCAGCTTCTTGCAGCAAGATGGAGACCTGTGCCATTCGTCCTGATGGGCTTACCCATCCTGACATTTGTGCTACTCCGTCCCTACCCCCCTGCTGGGAATATTGCTTGTGGGTGCCTGCGCCCCTTGCTGCTGCAAAATGGGCTGCCTCTCGCCCTGTTTGCATATCTGCTGCAAGCTCCAGGAGCTCCTCAAAGTCCTGATCCTCCTTTTGTACCAGAGAGACAGCCAGTATCTCCACTGCCGGCAGCAAATTCCATCCTGACATTTCCCTGATTAAACGAGAGAAAACTCATGCTCCTTCCCTGTGGGAGGAAGGCTTCCTGGCCAAGGGAAGAAGATATCCACTCTCCTACCCTCCTACCAACAAGCCCTTTTATTACATGCACCATTAGACCTTTCACTACAAGCACACAACAGGGAAAACCACAGGTTTGGATGGCAACGATAGATTTTCTAGTCCAATGAATATCTAATTTTTCATTTCCCCGGCAGTCCCTCCAGTTGCAGGACCAACCCCATGGCAGAACCCCTTCCTCTCCCTGTGCGAGTGCTTGCTGTCCCATCCGGATGGTCCTTCGGTGGGTCTGCATTTCTCCAGGAGGGAAGATCCCCAGAACCATCCCTGCTGCAGCTCCTCATTGCCATGGCGGCTCCATCCCTGGGGCTGGCTGCCTCATGTTTTCCTGGTGAGGTTACACAACGGCTGTGGGGAATGGCATGTTAGGACAAGGCGTGTGAGTCACCAAAGGTACTGGAGTCTTATATAACCCCAGTATACATTTTTGGAGTGCACTTCAGCTGAAAGGGCTGTCAGGATCCCTGACAAAAGCGACAGCCTGGAAGGAGCAGGGCAGAAGGAAGCAAAAACTGCTGTTTCTTTTCCCCACCTCCTTACCTTTGATCATTTTGCCAAGACTGTCTCCAGATCCAGGAGGCCCTGGGCAGTTGGAGGACCAGGACAGCCTTCATGTGTCCTGTGGTGTGTGATGACAGCTCCTCCAGAATGGCCTTCACTGTGGTGTTTTGGGTCTGAATCTGAAATGTCCATAAACAGACCAAATTTACTTCCAAGCCCACTGTCCCCTGCTTCTGACCCAGGGCTTTGCCTCTCCTCCATCAGCTGAGCCTGCAAAATCTCACCTTTCCCTCTGTGCCTTTCTTCGTGCTGGTATCACGAGCTTTTCTTAGGATTTCTGCCATCCTGCCTGCCCAGGCTGCTGGGGCTGCTGGAGTATGGCAACAGCGGAGATGCACACCTGACCCATGGCTGACAGCACACATCTGAAACCCCTTGTACAGGATCCATGTCAGAATCTCAGCAGGGTCTACCTGGGGAGAAGGGCTTCACTTAACTCACATTCAATCCTTCACACTGGCAAAGAGGGATGTGACATGAACCCAGCTGCCAGCCTGGGACTGTGGTATGCCCAGAGGTGTAGTTCAAGAGAGTGTAGGTGAGGATCAGAAGAGTTTCCAAGCAATGGGGCAAAGTTCCAGTTGCTTTAACTTCGAACTGGATGTGTCTCCCAGTTGCTGTATCAGGCCCTGTTTCATGATGTGGTCGATGGGTGAGGTTTCACCAGCAAAAGCTGATTTGTGAAAGCCAAGCTGGTTTGTATTTCAAGTTCAGCTAAACTTCCATCAGGTAGCTCTCCTGGCTCCAGGACAGACTCTCCAGGCAAACCCAAGGACAGAGGAGTGTGAAGGGTTATGGCACTCATCTGGACAACCAGGACTCCAAGACAAGCTCCAGCACATGCTTGCTAGCTCCCACCAGCAGCCGGACTGGGAGCTGGTGAGCTTAAGAGATGCAAGATATCTGAACAGCTTTTGCTGGACTGGTCACACTTCTCACCAGCAGGAATTTAACCATTTGTATCTTGACTGCAGCTCTCCCAGGGATTTCTCTGGGGTTTTCTCTGCATGGAAAAGGGTTTTGGGATTGAGCTTGGAGGCTGCACAAATCACATAAGGGATGGGGCAGGTTCCTGGTGGGTGCTTTCTGCAGGTGTGTGCTAGGTCAGGCTGGGGCACCCTGTGCAGCACCTTCGCCTGTGATGCTCAGAGCTGATGAGGAGACTGAGAGCCATCTCTCAAGGGTGAACAGTCCCTCTTCTTCTAGGCAAAGGAATCCAAACGTCTTCCCCACACTTGGATGCCACAAACCTGAGCTGCATACGTGCATGTCTGTATTTTACAAACACAGGCCAACCCTGCAGGCATTACTCCTTTTGGTGAGCTGGGAGGGGTCCTGCAAAAGAGCCATCTGCTGCCACAGCTGGAGGGAAATGATGCACTTGGTAGCACACCCCAGCACTGCAAAACAAAACCCACATGCGCACACTAGCCCTGAGCACCCCTGCTTCCCGGGCCAGCCTGAGCTTAGGAAGGAAGCAGGGCTGAGAATGGACAACCTCCTCACAGTGTGGTGCTGCCTGGCCAGGAGCCTGGGGCTGCCCTTGCCCTGGGATTCAGATGCCAAGGTGCCACCACATCCCTGTGTCTCTTCCCCCAGGGAGCTGCTTGCTGAGCCAAGCAAACCTGGCAGCAGAGCTGGCCCTTTGGGATTCTGCAAATTTTGACAGCCCAAGAGGCCTCCCGGAATGGGCCAGCCAGGTGCTGCCTGCGCCAGGGCAGGGAGGGATGGCTCCAGAGCCCAGCCTCCCTTCCCCAAAAAGCAGCTAATCTTAACCGGGTACATGAGTGTCAACAGGTGCCGCGGAGGGTAGAGAGATGAGGGGATATTGGTGCAGCTGGAGGAAGTATTTATAGCTGCTTTTTAAAAAAAACCCATATAGATCACAGCTCTGTTAACGTATGTAACACAATCGGGAACCTGAGCTTTTCGTGATCCCATGGCTGCAGGATTTCCTGTGGAATCCTCTATGGGCCACAAAAACAAGCTAAAAATAAACGCATTAAAATGAGACCGTAGTGAAACATGCATGCCCGTGCCTCCTCTCTGGCCAGTGAATTGGGTAGTGGCAAGAGGGGTAGGGAAGGGGATAGTCCCTGGAAAAATCTCTGTATTAACTCCTCTGGTGGGTCCCCACAAAGCTTCAGGCATGTAAAGGTAAGAGCATTTGGCATTGAAAGGGATTTCAGGAGTCCCAAACATAAAGAGCAGGAGGAGTTATGGAAAGGTTATCCAGGAGGAAGAGAGCAGAAGCAGATGAGGATTCCTCCAGCTGGAAAGCAAACCTGATGAGCCTGTCTCTTCCCTGTGCAGGCTGGTCCCCAGCTCCTTCCAGCAGCACTTTCCAGTAGCCGTGCCCTGGAGCAAACACTGTCACGCAACCCAGGGCTCTGGAGAACCAGACCTGCATATTTAGCACTCCCATGTATTTTAGGAAAAGATGCAGAAGTAATGTTTTCCCATGCACTGATGGATGGACAAGGCCACCAGTTCATCCTTCACAGCTACTCAGCAGCCTGTTAGGCTGGCCAGCAAAAGGCAAGGAGAAGGTTTGGGCCCTGGTATGAGGAGGCTCATGTGCTAACCCTCACAGGTAGCCCCATGGCAGGGCATTAGTTCATCACTGCTCTGCAGAACCTCTCAAGCCACTGGGCACAATCTGCTGTGACTGCCACCTCCCCACAGCCAGGCCCTAGACACCAGCTCCATTTGAAATCACAGCAATTTAGCTCCCAGAGGGAGCAGCGGGGAGCAGACAGGACCTGGAGAGGGTAACAGCATCACCTGACAGCTCAGCTTCTCACCCTGCCTTGAGCTCCTCCCCTTCTCTGGAAGAGGACCAGGACGCCAGGACATCATCTTCTCTCAGATGGGCAAACCCGTCACTTTGCTGCTGCTGTCTGAATTGCGTCTGACACCTGCATTCACCGTGTAGGATCAGCCATTAACAGGATACATCGTTAATTAGGACAGCACCAGAGCTCCTGAGAGCTACAAACAGCGTCCACTGGAAGGAGGCAAGTGAGATTCCCCGCAGCTGAACTGAGCCTGAGCTTCACACCCTCTAATTACCCCAGGCTGTCGTGGTTCAGTTGTTACTTGCAGCAAACACCGGGCAGGCAACAGAGTGAAGGAAGGTGGCTCTGCAGGTGAATTCAGCCGCTGCCTTTGTTCCAGAGCCATTGTACTCCAGAGCAGCTGCTCACCCCACATACTCCTGCAACTGGACTTTTGTCATGTGCCCTGGCTGCCACCAGCCTGTGCTTTTTGTGGTATCACTCCAAACAGAGGTGGCCCTGTCCCCTGTCCCATCACAGAGCTGCCTCCTGCCACCAGCACAGAGGCAAAGCATCACCTATGGCATGGTGAGAAGGGAGATATTCTGGTCACCACTGTAACCTCGTATCAAAATATTTTGCTAGGAGGGCATGTAATGTTATTAGTAAGAAGGTGCCGCAGACAAGCTGCTTTGGCATATGGTCCCATCCCCCAGTGTTCTGCTATTAGCTGCCAGAGATGAAAGCTGCAACATGCAGAGAGCGAGCTGGAGGTGTCAAAGATGTCACCTGCAAGCTGCTCTTTGTGGGGATGGGTGAGAGCAACCAGCTGGAGGGAGCAGAGCAGCCTCAGACCACAGGGGATGGCAGTCAGGGTTGGGGCTGCCCAGCCTTCTCTCACCCCATGCCCACTCTGCATCCCCACCTCCTGCCCTGCTTCTGCCTACATGCCCCATGCTGCAGAAGGGACGAGCCTCAGCATTTTAGGGAATGCCTTCATGTATGGGAGGGAGGGAGGCTGCCACAGCATAGAGGAGCACAAAATGGGTTTCCTGCAGTTCACAAGAAAAACTCCCTTCCCAACAGGGTGTCTTGTGCTGAACAAGCTACAGATGTAAGGCCTGATCCTTGATTTTAATTTTTTGAGTGATTTTTAAGCAGCACCAAGGGAAGGGAGGCAACACATTGAGAGAGAAATAGTTTTACCCTTTCTGTGCCGATGGGGAAGATGATCTACAGGTCTATTGTTGTCTACCTCTGTTCAGTGTTTGGAGGTCCAGACCCTGTCTTCTAGACGAGAGTAGGATAAAGTCCTTAACATCTAGGGCATCATCGTCTCTCATCTTACATACTTTAACCTCTCTGGCTCTGAAACGTCCCCTGTCACAGCACGTGCACTCATTCAAAGCACTTCTGCAAACCTTCTTTTCCTGGTGTGTTGCTTTGACAGGTTTTCTTTGCATGGTTTCCCTAGCACTTCTTTCCTCACTGTGTCCAGGAAAAAATGATCTGTCTTTTCCTCAAAGGTCCTTTACAGCCTTTTCACATCAAACTTGCAATGCCAACCAGAGACTTGTCACTTCTCTGCTGGATACTTGCCATGTTTCCTAATGAATGATCTTCTGCCTTCTTCCTACGCAGGTATTTCTACCTTGCAGAAAAGTTCTGCGAATGACTCCTCAGCTTCCTTTCAAGCCTTCTTTAGAAACCTTCAATTAAACTTTGAACTGGAGACAAAGCAAATAGTGACCTGCAAAGCAAAGTCCTGCCTGCTGCTGCATCTGTGACCCTTCACCAGGTCTGCACCATCACCCAGCCCCATGGTTGCTGCATGCTCCATGGATACATGGCTGCTCCGCACACACAAAGCCCATTTTGTTTTCCCCCCTCCAGCAGCAGTTCTGCCAGCCTCAAGTTGCTCCTTGAACCTCCTCTGAAAGCAAACCAGCTTAGCCGCTGCCATTTTCCTTGGTGGCCAGTGCTGGAGGCTGACAAATCCTTCCCCAGCCCCTCTGCTAAGCTGCTGAGCCTGCCTTGTCCACATCCACCACCCAAACATTTCTGGAGTTGCTTCCTAGCACAGGTGAGTGTCTGCAAAGCAGCCCAGGGGTCTGCTGGGTGTGATGGTTCTGAGCTGGCCAGGCTTTGAGGAGCTCTGCTGGAGCCATGCTGGGCTGTTGGGCTCCCTGGGGTCTGATTCCTGAGGGAGCAACACACCCACAGGTGAAGCGAGAGGAGCCTAAGCCACCCTGCAGCTGTCTTCAAGTTGATGCCAAGACATCAAAATTCCAGGGAACCATTACTTTCCACAAATGGGATCCTACCTCCATATTTTTTTCTCCCTGTTATGGACCAGAATGTGGCTCTGGTGAGGGCTAGCAGGTCCCAGCTGCTCACACGGTGACTAGCGAGGCAAGGTGGATCCAGCGTCCCACTTGTCCGAGGCTTGGAGTACAAGACTGCTCAAGCAGCTTATCCCCGGCTGAGGGCAATCCCTGCTCTCCCTGTAGCAAAAATGAGAAGAATCAGCCCCCAAACACCCTCCCACCCTGGACTGATATAGTCAGAATAGCGTCAGGAGCACTCAAAAAAGAACAATGTTATTAATACAGATAGGAGGGGGCAAAAGATTGTTTTTCAGAGCTAGATTTGTGGTGTTTGAGTAAGAAAGACTTACTTGGAGTCACTGTATGGCATCATAGCTGTTGTGGAGGCAGCCACATCAGCCAGTCCTTTCCCCATACCAGCTGGATGGACCAGATGCAATCCAGCCCTCATAGGACTGCAAGGCTGGGGTTATTTTTCTGTAGAATTAACTACGATGGTCCCCAGCCCTCTCTCCAGTCTCCATTAAATCAATTTTTCTATGAAAGTGGAATCCTTGATTAACAGCCTGCTAGGGGAAACAAATCCCTGGGGTCTTTCTGTGTGCCCAGGAGACCATCCTTGCTCTGGGGTAAGTGTAAGCTTCATTTTTCCTCTGCAAAAGAAAGGACTGAGCTGTCTTCAAGGAAGATGACAGACTCACAGCAAAAACTAAAAAAAAAAAAAAAAGCAGTTTCTTTGGAAGTCATTTTCTCTTAAGAAGTTCTGTCTGCATTTTTTTATTAATAATACAACACCCTGGATGTGTCAAAAAAATATGAGAATACATTTCCTGGTGGGGAGCTCCAGCCTCACAGAGCTGGGTGGTGCAGCGGGGTTGTCATTTGCTGCTTGGAATTTCATTTCTTAATCAACACGTCTGTGAAATCACTGCATTTTCAAAGCTTAGTTTCCAGAGCTGCTGGGATCAAAGCCTCTGGGGGTGGGGAAAGAGCAGGGAAGGGGAAACCTGCTGTCTCCATCAGCAGCCCAGCATGGAGAAAATACCCGCTCAGGAAAGCCTGAACAAGGAGTGGTTTAATGCCCTGACCTGGGTTTAATGTTTCAGAGCCAAACAAGAAAATAGGGACGCAGGGACCCAGGTCTCATCACACTCCCAATTTGGGGAAAAATTATACTTCTTAGAACCATGGAGACCCCCTGAGATTTGCAGGGTCTGGCTGGCCACTCCTGGGATCTGAACGCTGTGAAGAACCAAGGGGAGCAAGGGAGGGAAGGGGGGACTGCAAGGACCCTCCCAGAGCCACCCTGTCCTCCTGTGGATGACATGAGTGGCACTGCCTTCACGCTGTCCCCACAAACGGCACCCCCTCACCCAGGCCCAGGATGTCGACTCACCTGGCTTTTTGACTTTGGTATCCAACAGGTCCCACCTCCTGGACAGACCTGGGGCCAAGCAGCCTTACCCCAGGCATCTGGTTTCACAGATATCAAGCAAGAGGAGCTCAAATACATTAAAATTGCCCAAATCTGAATCAGACAATCATGGTTTTGCTTCTTTGATACCTGCAAGGCCAAAAATTCACTTGTTTGGCAGTCACCTAAAAGCCCTCCCAGAAGCTGCAGGCTATGCTTGTGTTTGAAGAAGATAGGAAGATGGAGAAAACAACCAACCAACTTTAAAAAACACAACCTCTTGTGTATTCATTTATAATGTTTTTTTTTCCATTTTCAAGAAAAGACATCACCCCCAAATTTTCCCTTTTCTCCATGCTGATCTTTTCCCTGCTCACTGCACGTAGAGAGGCTGATTGGAGCTCACTTGATGCTCAGCAGGTACTCGCACTGTGAAACCACCATGCAGAGGACCATCCCATCGGTTCCTAGGCAAGAGGGAGATGCCCACCCATATCTCCCAGAGATATCCGTAGCCCTTAAGTGAGTGGAACTACTTGGCTCAAGGATGGTGGTGGGAAAGGTCAGGTTAATCATCCAGAGATGCTGAAGTGATGCATGGAGCTGTCAGCCACATGGATTTGCACTCACCACTGATTTGCAGCTGCTTTCTGGGTGGCAGTTTGGTCAGCCCTTCTGCCAGGCACAAGCAGGCACAGCATCCTGTGGGGAGAGATGAATCCATGTGGATTTACCTCCAGCATGGATTCTCCTCTCCTTACAGGACACTGCCTGCCCATGCCCAGCAGAGCTACCTGGATGCAGCCAGATGCTGATGGTGAGTTTTTGGAACAGTGTCTGCCAGAGCCAAGAGGATGGCAGAGCAGCTGGTGCCCCCAGCGCTCTGCACCACCAGACAACTCAGCCTCTATCAACCCATCCCACCACCCCTGTGCAACCTCTCTAACTGCCCAAGCAAAGCCAAGATACTCAACCCCGCTGTCTAGGAGCAGCTTCGTGTGGGGTCATGTAGGGAGCTCTCTCCTCCTGCACGGCTGATGCTCTTGCCGTTGTGCTTTTCATTTGATTTCTGCTGTGTGCAATGTGATCACAGAAAAGTAACATCACAGGAGAGGGAGGGAGGAAAAATACAGCTGCTCAGATTCATCCTATTGTACTGCTGGGCAGGAGCTGGTTGGTGCTGCCAAGCCATGAGTTGTATTTTCTCTGCAGCTCCCTGTGGCTGTGGGTACCCCTCGTGGTAACACAGCTCTTCAGAGGTGTTTAATTACAGCATCCCGGGTATCAGGAATGCAGAGGGAGGGAGGACCTTGGGACAGAAGGGAGCTTCATGGTGAGTCACTGCTGCATGAGAGGGAACTATCTTCCTCCTGGCACTGCTGCCATGTGCTGTGCTGGAGGAGAACCTTTGAGATCATCAGCAGGACAGTGTGGGTGGCCATGTGGGCGAAGCAGTCCCCACCTGTGTGTGCAGGATTCCCTCGCACATGGCATTTGGGCAAGCGCAGCTGGTGAAATGGCTTGTTCACAAGATGTGTTACCTGGAAACAGAGTCGGGAGCTGCACAGAGGATGCAGCTCCTGCCTCTGTGCAGCGTTCGCTCTGCTGGCTCTGGAGATAGTTGTAGTAGTGGTAATTGTTCCTGCAAGCAAAAGCGCTGCCAAAGGTAAGTAGGCGACGTACAGCCTGAATATATCCTCCAGTGTAAGGGGCATCATTATGCCCTCAGAGCGTGTGAACTGCCATTACATGGTCAAGGCATGTAAGATCATCCTGCATAATGCAGGCTGGAGGGTATCAGCAAGCAAGTCCTCCCTGGGTGTAACACTGCTGTTTTATATACCTTCTGGGAGAAAATTCCTCTTGATTTACAGACTGTGTGTGATGGAGAGGCAGCTCTCTCCCTCCCTCTCTCTCCCTCTCTCTCTGGAAAGACTTATTTCCACCATCGTCATCTCCACCCACCATTTGCCCCATCGTGCTCCCCACTGTTTCCTTCCAGAGGCATCTCCTCCGTGGCAATGAGCTGGCTGTCCTAGGGCCGAGGGTGACAAGGCGGCTACTGGGCCACTTCGTGTCCCAGGAGTCCCCACATCTCTTGGCACCCTGTGGCAGGCGTGATCCCGCTTTCTGCTGCTCCGAGGGGTGGTGTGGGGCCAAGGCCGGGAACCCCCTTTCTATCCAACGCAGAGAGTTTTGCACTTATTCCCCAAAAACGTGCAGAAGGAGACATGAGCCCAGGGTGTGCTGGGAGAGAGGAGACCAGCGCTGGCAGATCTGCAGCCAGAAAACATTCAGGAGTGTGAAGATGGGAGGGAGGGGGGTTTTGTGTTTTTTCTTTCTTTGGTTTTCTGTTTTTTTCTTCCGGTTTTTCTTTCTTTTTATGTTTTTCTTCTTTTCTTTTATTTACGTTTTTCTTCTTGTTTTTCTTTATTTTTTCTTTTTTTTTTGTATTTTTTTTTCTTTCTTCTTGGTTTTCTTTTTCATTTCCTTTTCTCTTTGAATTTTTTTTTCCCCTTTATTTTTCTTTCTTGCCCGTTTTGTCCGTTACCGCCGCCGGGGCTCTAGGCCGGGGCCGGGCGGTGCCGCCGGCGCGGCTGCGCCCCCTGGCGGCGGCGCGGGGGCAGCGGGGCGG
>JAVSBS010010873.1:0-17473 GCA_033124195.1 Coracias cyanogaster
GGGCTTCCAGATTATAAAAGAAAATGAAAACAACTTTAATAAAGATAATAATAAAATGGAATATATACAAATATATACAAAACCAGTATCGAACCCAACCTCCTCCTGATGGCAGTTGTGTCACTGGTAGCACTGAGGCTGTGGAGCAGGCACTGGCAAAAGTCCCAGAGGTGACTCAGCAGCTGACAGGAACCAGGCTTGGGAGCTGGGTTCAGGAACACACAAATGGGTATCAAAGGCAGGACCGAGAAGAAAGAAGGCTGAAGGGGAGGGTCCCAGAAGGCAAGAATGCCCCCAAGGGAAGCAAAGGCCAGCGGAAGGGTTCCAAAGGCAGATGGGGAGGATTGAGACCCTTGTGATCTCTCAGCTTTATATTGAATATGACGTATATGGGATGCAATCCCTCGCTGGTCAGTTTAGGGTCACCTGTCCTGGCTGCTCCTTCCCACAGATGCAGCCTTTCACTTTCTGTACCCCCCGATGTGGTGCACAGGAGTTAGAAGAGACCTTGGTCTGCACACCAAGCCTTGGTAGTAACTCTAAGCATCAAGTGTTATCACTGCTAGAAGCAGACACTGCCTGCAAAAACACACTGTTAGCTTCAGAAAGTGCAGTTAGTTAGAAGAGACTGAGCTTAAAAGTAAAATCACTGAACAGAATTGGTTTGGTTCTAATCAAACCAGGACAAGAATAGAGGTGGTCAAAGGTGTGAGAACCTGCCAGGAGGTCAGGGGAGATACACCTGGTTGGTCTTGTCTGGATATGTGTTGAAACTATTTTCAGGTCAGATTGGGAATACACACATTGACCTGATACCCTCTTTCTTTCTATTTTTTTCCTCTTTTGCCCTCTTTTCCCCTCTATTTTTCTTGTTTTCTTTTTTTTTTTTCCTTCCTCTTTTTTATCTTTCCTTCTTAGTAATATGAAAAAGCTTCATGGCAGGGGGTGACTGAGCTCCTCTCGGGGTTTTTACATTCTGAGGCCAGACATCCCCATCTAGTGGTTATTCCACCTTCACTCACCAAGTACCGGTTTGGGGAGAAGGATGCCTTGCGTGCACACACACACACACACAGCAGTAAGACCAGTTGTAGCCCTACTATTTATAATTTGCATGTGGAAAATAATTTACTGCTATATTGAAGAGAATTATTTTTCTACTGCTTCTGACACAGCAAATGCATATGAAAATGTTTGTCATCATAACTGCATATAGAGTGAGAAAATAAAGCAGAATCAGGTTCGTTTGTTAACAACAAAATGACAGAGAATTGGTTACTAGACAGAAATTTGTGAATTAAATTATAATATTGAAGTAAAATCATTGGGACATTGTAGCATGTATAATGATGCAGAATCATATTTCTGCTGCACAGAGCCCTTTGTGGCTTTTTGGAGAAATATGTAATCACTTGGTTTTTTTGTTGGCAGTCCTGCTCCTCGCAGGTTTCACCAAAACTCACTGGGGTTTGTCCCATGGTGCTGATGGGTGTTGGTGTTTGGTGGTGAGTCAGGAGCAGTTCAAGGCTGGTGTTTATCTAAGATTTGTCCTGCTGAGGGCCGTAGTGCAGCTGTACAGCCCTACTTGGCTGTGAGGAAAATAGTGCTAACAAACGTGGTCAGGCTGTCACGACCTCAGATGGGGGGGACTTTTTTTAGGACCACTGAGGAGTGGAGAGGAAACAGGAAGGGAAACCCTCCTATTACACAAAGGTAAACTCAAGGTTTGTGCCAGGTTGGCAATGACAAACCTCTGTCTCATTCCTTGCAGGAAGCTTCATAGTCCTTTCTCCCCTGTGGGGTCCTCTCCACCTGTAGGGAAATCTCTCGTAGACATGACTGCAGGAATGGAGAGAGTTTTTTTATCTCTCTGCAGTCTTGGCCTTTTAATTCCTTTTGCTTCATCTGCTCAAGGGTAGCAAGACTCTGCAGAGGGATCTGGACAGGCTGGATTGATGTGCCAAGGTCAGTTATATAAGGTTTAACAAGGCCAAGTGCTGGGTCCTGCACTTTGGTACAACAACCCATGCAATGCTACAGGCTTGGGAAGTGGGGTTGGAAAGCTGCCTGGAAAGGACCTGGGGGTGCTGGTGGACAGCGGGCTGAACATGAGCCAGCAGTGCGCCCAGGTGGATAAGAAGGCCAACAGCATCCTGACCTGTACCAAAAACAGTGTGTCCAGCTACTCGCTACAAGAAAGACATTGCTCTCTACAGCTACCTGAAAGGAGGTTGTAGTAAGGTGGGTGTTGATGTCTTCTCCTAAGTAACAAGCAATAGAATGAGAAGAAGTTGCACCAGGGGAGATTTAGGTTGCATGTTAGGAAAAATTTCTTTACTGAAGAAGTGGTCAAGCACTGGAACAAGCTGCCCAGGGAAGTGGTGGAGTCACCATCCCTGGAGGTGTTCAAAAAACATGTAGACGTTGCACGTCGGGACATGATCTAGTGCTCATGGTAGTGTTGGGTTGATGATTGGGCTTGATGATCTTTGAGTTATTTTCCAGTCTTAATGATTGTATGGTTCTCTCTTGAAGGCCCTTTTGCTTTCTTTACGTATTCAGAGATCACAAGATAACTTGTTGGATGCTTATTCCCCCCCCCCGGAATTAAAAACTCCCAAAGGCTAGTTGCTATTGGCTTCATGTCAGGTAGGGCTAAAGTGTAAGCCAGGCTTACAGCTGCCTGCAGAGTGTTCGGTGGGTACTATCCACAGAGCTTCCACTGTCCACAGAGCTTCCACTGTCCAATATCAAGGACCTGTCACAGCACCTGGGAAGAGGTGTTTTCTTGCTGTGTAAACTGAGCGCTGAGTTTGTCCCTCTGAAAGTCTGGGTTGATTCTTAAATGTCTGCAAAAAAAACTGCTTGGAGGCAGCTCCTGTTACTGATCAGGGCCTGGGGCATAAGGGGAAGGAGATGAGCAACTGGTTATCCCTTCTTCTGCAGTAGGGGAAGCTCTTCAGAAGTGCCTGAGTACTGGGTGCAGGAGCTGGTGTCCATGCAAGTTGAATTGCTCACCCGTGTTTATTGCTGGAGATGGTGGTAGGAATATTCAGCTGAAATTCTGTGAACTTTCTCCATTTCCACCTTCCTCAAATGAGTATTTTGAATGTCTATTTTATATAGTCATTTTTCGTAAGATCTCTTTAGTGGAAGTGTCCAACCCAGGCACTTTCTGTTCCCATAGCAGAAGCAGAACTGGTTCCACGTTACATCAGCTTTTTTTTTTTTTCGTTTCTTTTCTTGTCTTTTCTTTTTTTTCTTTTTTTTTTTTTTTTTTTTTTTTAAGCAGTTAATGACTAAAATACCGTTTGGTGGCAGTATCAGCCAGCAAGCATCTCAGTTATTTGCTAAGCTAAATGCAAAAGTCTAGGTAGGAAAGATTAGCTAGAAATGACAAGTTTCTTTAGATGGAAAACATGAAAACGCATCGGTTTGTATTTGAAGACGCTGCGTTTAACTCCACACCAAATATGTTTTGAATTTTAACTATTTAAAAGATATAATGCATTACAACAGATTTGTAGTTGTAAATAAGGCTTTTGAACATGAAGGTCTTTTTTATTGTCCATAAGTTCAACCAGAATGTGAGAGGGCTCCCTCTGATTTTATGGTATAAATGCAGTGAAATGCCCTAAAAACCCAAACAAACCCCCTAGCAATAACAAAATAAATAACTTTCTTCTTGTATCACATTTAGGAGGGTAGCCACTACTTCTGCAATTGCTACTAAGATGGGCGAGTTTTTCCAAAGGACTTGGCAATAGAGTCAGATGGTGTCATTGCTGTGTTGTATTCTGATGCCCAGAGCTCAGACCTTCTGTTTTTAACCAGGATGGTGACCTTTTTGCTCTAATTTCTTCAGAAGCAGAAGTCTTAATTTGTAATATCAGTTTTATTGGTTTTTTTTTTAAGTCCCTGTGAATAATGCCATGCTAAGGATAAGAGAAACTTCCATCAGAAGCTCTGGGCAGGGCACTGTGAGCCTTCAGGGTGTGCTTGCAGTGGGGCTAAGGTGCTGTGTGAGGTCCGTGTTCCAGAGCTGTGCACACAGATCAGGGTAATGGCATCTGGGCTTCACATCGTACATTTATTTTCATTTTCCTTTTATTCACTTTTCAGTTAATAGAAAGCTCATATGTTCAGCTTCATGATCAGAAAATAGTATTTGTGATGACCCACTATTTAATTCTACATTGAGAAGCAGCAGACTTTGAATATAAATGTATTTGTAATGAGGTAAAACTTGCAAAACTAAGAGTGCGCAATTTAGGCTCTATTTCTAGATAAGGTTGTGTTTTCTGTAATAGAAATTGTAGTTATTTTTGTGATGGTATATGGTGTCAGCTCAATTATAGGCATTTTCACAGAACTACTGTTTTTTACATTCATATTGTTAACTCTTAGAATTCTCTTCTAAGTTCAGGCTGGCAAGACTATGAAAGCTGCAGGCAAATTTTAACTTGTTCATAGTATCCTTCGCTTCACAAGCCCCATCCAAATGGGAACATTTTGTGTGGTACCAAAAAAAGCCCTCATGATCATGTTCACATCTTGCTTTCAAATGCACCAGATAATGCTACTTGTTTAAGCTTAGTCATGTCTGGGGGAATGTCAGAAGCCTGCATCACATGAGCTCCTCCTCAGATTTCCCAGCCCGTATCAGCATGCTTTCCTGGGGAGAAGCAGAGTGGAAATGTTATTAAAACCGCTCATCCTGTATGTTAATATCGATATTTAAATCTCAGGGTTTTTCCTGTGATTTTCATCCGCATTTCACATTTACATTTAGCTGCTTTATGTGAAAATACGTTAGTATCTTTCTTTTCTTAAAGTGTATATATCAGATGGAAGAACATATATTCTAATCAACCACCCTGCTTGTGTTACTGTTGACATTTTAATTTTCTGCTCAGCCCCCAGACTTACAACCGTAGGGCAGCTTTGAGCCTACCTTTAGCTTAATTTTAAACACTTTGACCCTCTCCAATACATGACGTGTTTATAGACCTGGTATTGCTTGTCCTCTTTCCTTCCTTGGAGATCAGGAGGCCAAGAGAATCGTTGGCATGTCCTCACTTGTACTCCAGGTCAGCAGCATTCTCCAGAGCAAACATGGCATGTGATGGACAAGGGAAGCACCCGGTACAATCTGACTTGGTTTCCTACTGTCTCCCGCCTTCATGGTGCTGGTGATAAATGCACCACATGCAGATCCTGGAGATGTTCCAAACTGGGCAGATCATTGAGCCTTTTGTCCTCAGCATCACTTTCAGATGCTCAGGTGCCGCTGTACTCACCACACCAGCTGCACAAACCCCGGGGAGAAAGAGAGATGAGGACCCAAAAAGGCTGGCAGCACTGAAGCGCTGGTCTGTCTTATGCCTTGTTATCAGGATACCTTTATTCAGGACAAAATCTGCTTTGCACGGCCAACTCTGCCCAGGGGAAGGTGCTGACTCTGTTCACAGGGGCCCTGAGCCTGTTTCAAGAGTCAGAAATGGATTGGTGTTGCTTCCCAAGACCTCAAGCATGTGCTTGGTCTGTCCCATCCTCCCAGTCCCTCCCCCATAATGGGTATGGAGTTGGACGTCCTGCATGTGCCCATATAGGGAAGGGTGTAACTATCTTGTTGACATCAGCTAATCCAGCCAGGCATGCAAGGGGCAGCAGAGTGTGATGCTCACATGTAGCATGGCAGATGGCACTCGGGACTGGCTGTCTCCATCACACCCCCCAAGACTGACATACAAGACAGCAAAAGAGTTTTTTTCATACCTCTGCATGCTTCTGACAAAGCTACTGAAGAGCTGGGCTGTGGTAGCCCCATGTGTTGAGCCACACTCATTCCTAGAGGAGAAGATTAGGAATCTTTCCTGTGCTGCAAATCAATGGCAGCTCTGCAATACTTTTACCTTGTACAAAATTTAAATGTATTAGGTGAAAATAGCTGAGCAAAACAAAAAGTGTTGCAGTAAACCCCATCCTGTATTGGTGAAAGCCAAGCTGACCATGTCCTTCTTTTCCAGTGGTATATCTGGGGGAAATGGGACAAAACCCAACTATATGCTTTGTTACTGAGTTTTCATCAGTGATGTCTAGATGGCCCTGTTTAAGTTATCCATATGCTAATGTTGGAGTGGGCAGCAGAGCTAATTGTGGGTATTATTCTCTTTGAAACTCCAATGATGAAAAGAGGCTTTGCCTCTGGTAGATGAAGCATCTGAAAGTGTTACTGAGACAGAGACCACAGGCCAGATCACAGCCAGAAGACACAACTGAAGGCTTACTAAATCTTATGAGAGAGAGACTTCAAGGCTGATCCGTTATTCTGAAGGATTTTAGGTAATCGAATTAGGGAAGTCAAAAACAAGCCACCTATGGAAATTCCTCAAGATCTCTTTATAATTGTGCTTAACTCTTAACACTATCTTCAGCTGCCATCCCATCCACCGGATTGAACCACTGCATTCACTGTGGACTACAATGCAAAACCCAGTAGCAATGACAGAAAAGTAGAAAAATATATCATTAAAGCGGATAACCGTCTCCTGCTTGTAGATGGTAACCAGCCAGCAGTAGTGTGGAAGGCCCACATTGCACACGTGGGCGACTGGGGATTTACAGGTCCTGTTTAAAATCTATTTTTTCTGCTAAATCGTTTTTTCTATGAGCTAAAATACTTATGTTAAAGGATTTGATTCGCAAAGTAGTTGAACCAGCTACAGAACAAGCGGGGATGGTGGGCACACGAGCAAATCCTGCAGACTTCCTTCTGGGCATTTAGAAGTTCATGCTTGGTTGTCATCTCAGCCCGGCAGAGGTTTTCCTGACTAGAAAAGACTATTAAGCAATCGAGTCTGACCTTAGGTGTAACACAGATGTCTCATCCCGTGACACTCAGAGGGTGCCTTGACCCTCCCAAAACCAGGTTTTACAGCTCATTCCAGCAGATCTGATGCCAAGGAGCAGGAGTGACCCTGGCAGCAGCACAACACTGTTGTCTGCGTAGTTTATATCAGCAGTTAGATTTGAGGCTGCCAGTCTCTGAAGCCTTACTCTCTACAGACATTAGAGCAACTAAAAAAAAAAAGTTAGGAATGCTGATATGGGCCTGTTTTATTATCTAACAGATATTAAATAGATACACACCTGTTAATGTAGAAGACTATGATAAGGTTTGTCACTGTTTCATGATGTCATGATAAAAAGTATTTATGAATTTTGAATGGCTTTGCTGTTGTTCCTCCAAAAATGTTGATGTCTAGACACCCAAAAATTTTGGAATCACAGTTCTGTGAAGTATTTCTGGTCTTCAGTTTATTAGTTTAGATGTAAGATAGAGGTTCAGTATTCCTGTCTGCCATAAAGAAGCTGTAGAAGAAATTCTGATTCCAGTCCCTGTAAGGAAGCTGTTTTGCTGTCCTGGCCAAATCAGGCTGTAATGCTGGCTGCAAAAAGAGTTATGGCTGGGTTTTCTTTAATCATTTGTTTGAATATTACTATATGGAGCAGGATTAGAGCTTAGGAGGAGTAACTGGCTGCTTGTAAAAGAAGAAAAAAATACATGTGAAGTTTTCTGCATGGACTGTGAAGACAGCTTCTTTATCTGTTCTTTCTTGAGGGAAGAAAACAGTCCTCTGTTCTACTCCATATGTCATTATAAAAGTTGAGATGGATGCAGGAAACTCATTTAAAAATAACTTTCCTCATTCTTATATAAATAGGAAAAATCTTACAGCAGATCTAACCACAATTCTGTCTGTCCGCTAGCTTCTTATTTCTTAGGGTATTATAGAAAGCATGACTATAAAGCTCATTTTTGTGAAATACGGAGATAAGCTTATTCCAACCCCCACCCTGTAGGTGGTGGTTTATACCAAGAGATTTTCAAGCTCATATTCCATCCAGACATCAGGATATGTCATTTAATTAATAATCTTGTCTGAGTGGGGATGCTCCCATATCTGGAGATCTCTGTCCATTTTTTTTTTTTTTTTTTAAATTCCGCTGTTTAAATATTCAAATTGATCCGTCACATCCCTGCTTGGCTTGCATTAATGCATCTGACTTTTCAGGATGTTTTCCAAATGACGTACTAATGTTTTTTGTAACAGTAATACTGTGATCCAGAAGCTCCGGAGACAGGGGCAGAATCTGAAATTTTTTGTGCTTGCTGTAATAAAAAGAGATTTTTAAATGCATTAAGAGCTATCAGAGTCCAGAGATTGTGCTAGGCAATTTATATGAAAAGATTGACCTCCAAATTAGACGGTCATGCCTAAACAATCCCCAAGAAGAGTGTCAGAGAGCAAAATTTCCTGAAAAGCCACACCACAGGACTTATAGCTCCTTGACAGATATATTATTGCCTTTGACTCAATGATTTCTCTCCGTGTATGCCAACTGCTCAGTTAAAATTTGTTCTCAGCTGCATCACTTCATCTCAGCTTTTTTTTTTCCTTTGCGATACAAGTGGTCTGAATTATTATTTTTTTACTTACCCTCACTAACACTCAAAGGATGCCAGTAAGCCTTTCTAGTTTCGCCAGGCCCTGGAAGCATCATGTTACCTTAGCAGAGGGCATCAGGCGGTTGGGAGACCTTGCATGTGCCTACAGAGCAGGTACGGAGACTGCTAGTCTAGCTGGGAACAATGAAGAGGCTCCCAGCTGAAATGTAACCAGTTGAGAAGCTTCACCGTCTGTCTCAGAAGTGGACTCACTTTTAAAAACAACATTTATTTTTGATCACTTTTAAGATAGTAAAAAAGGCTGGAAAGGCCCATTATAGCAAATGTTAACTGATTTATTCTGATTGGCAGGTCTTTTGCTGGGTGGGCTGGGAGGGAAGACTAGCTGCTGGTTTCTTTTCTTTTCTTTCTTCCCAGCTCAGCAGATAGATGAGGCAAAGGCATGTCACAGGGATGAAATTTTGCCAGATTGCCTGGAACACTGTTGTTTTGGGGCAAGTTCTTTCCCTGGGTGTGAAGTGAAACACGAGTATCTGATGACAGATGAAAATGCAGGTTAGGGAAAACCGTAGAGCTGAGGGAGTGAATCTTTTCCATCTCCGGAGAGACCAGCGAGCATGTAGCCCGTGTGCGAGGTAGCATTTTCTGAAATCAAATCGCCCCTGTTACTTGCCTTGCTTTCCTCCGTCATGGGCCTGCTCCGACTCGGTGGAAAAAATGCCCGTCCATCTGCTGACAGGGTGCAGTTGGCCGGCCCTGCCCGTGCCGCCCATTGGGTCGGCAGCTGCAGGCAGGGAGGAACCTGCAGCATTCAGTCACAAGCCATATGCAGGCAGCGGTGAGGATTAGCTCTGCTCCTGGCCGGAAAGGTCCCAACGCGGTTCCCAGGCTGAACTCGCCATATGTGTTTCTCATGATTGTCCTGAGAGTGACATGAAATGGAGAGTTCAGATTTGAGTGAAAGTTGGTTTGGGTTTCTTCAGCCCGTTTAATGTAATGCAGATGCAGAGGAGAGCGTGAGGATGTGGGTGCTGGGGGGAGATGCGACAGGCTATAGGAAAGCCCTGTAGGTTTTACTAATGCCCTCTCCTTCCCCTAAATTTTCCGCTGTTTCTTGATGGGAGTTGCATGTGTGAAGGAACACCATTGAGCCACCTGTTAGGTGGCTTTCCCCTTTCAGTCACAGTCTTTGCCATCTCTTAAAGATAGGGCTTTTTTATTTAGAGGAAAGCCAGGAACTGGAACAGTAGTTTTCTCCTTTGGAGTGGTGGGGAGAGCTCTCTGAAGTGGCACAGGAAGGAAGAAAGGAGGGGAAAAAAAATTAGAAAACATGGATGGAGACTCCTCTGGGCTCCACTTTGAGCAAGCGTGAAGTATTGCAGAATTATGTTTTTAAAGTAAGAGGTACATATTCACAGACTGATTAGTTTGTCGTTTGCCTGACTGCAAAGTAATTTTGGAAATGGCATCTCCTATAGAAGGATCATATCACATAGAGAATGCCACTGCTTCTGTTAAAGGTTTCCGGACTAATGCTGTTAATTGCAAAAAGAAAGTTTAACAAACTTTTGCTGTGTCCCAGGAGGTTGGTAGAATGGCCAGTTAAACAGCTGTGAAGAGAGTGGTCTGATGGGCTGAAGGAGCTAATGTACTCTAGGCAAAATTAGGAACATTTGGCTTATTTTGATCTTTGGATCTAGGAGAACAGCTCATTTATTTCTTAATTGACATATATACTGTGGTATGTTAGAAGCAGGAACAGGAAAATGGCATTTTTTATGTCTATGTTAATTTTTGAATAATGTGAAATATGGAAAAGATCAATAATTCTGCCACCTAGGTATAAAGCATAAAATATTTTTTTAGGAAGGTGCAAAACTTGTTCTTGAAAAGTTTGGGTTTACAAGGATGGATCAGCAACAAGCAGAGACATGCTGAGATAACTGGTCAAGTAAGTACTGCGTTAAGGATGTGCAAGTTTAGCGTTGCCTCTCACCCTTGCTCTAGAGTCCCAGCAGAGCCCGTGACGCAGGTCAGCGCTCGTATGCATTTGGGGCAGTGGATTAGCACAGGGTGATGGATTTCCTTTCTGTTGACCATTCCTGAGCAGGCAGATAACTGACCTGAGCAATAATATTAGCCCATATACAACAATGTCCTTCCTGAAAACCTCAGCTGTCCTTAGGAGGCAGCCAGACTGAACACGGACCAATTGCTTAGGGGTTAAAACATGATATATTTGAGTGTGTTTTAGGAAATTGTTAAAACTTCAGCTGGGTAGTGCTTGTTGCCTTCCAGGGCAAGAGCTCGCTCTGTAAAAGTCAGTCCCTCTCAGCCTTCATTAGCATGCCGTGTTTTTTCCACAGTTCACCTAATTAGACTGTGACCCTCTCCCTGGTAGGATTCCATGGTGTTACACTGTGCAGAAAGAGGATTTTGGTGCTGATACATGAAGAGATCGAGAACATATGGCATAAACATCAACCGATATTGTTTGCCATCCACACTTGCTGCGTGTAATGCAACAAGACCGGCTCCTGGTGGCCACGTGATCTGCCTTCCAGTCGTCCATTTGGGGTGGGGTGAGGTAGTTGGTTTTGGTTTTTTTTTTTTCATTTCTAAAGTTGTGACTTTCTGAAAGGAAGCTGGTAAATAGTTGGGGCGCAGAGAGCAGGTAGAATGTCAGCGGGATGTTACCCGGAGACATGTGCGCAACGCTGACATCGGCTCCTGGCCGCGCTTCCTCCGCACCAGCTCAGCGCTCCCGGCAGCCCTACATGTTGCAAGAAGGTAAGATCATGTCGTATCGCCCATGTCCTCCCGCCGCCGCAACAAAACGCCTGTTCCCCTCATCTCCAGCAAGGAGGGACGCTGGTCTGCCAGGCAGAATATCTTAGTGATCTTTAAAATTTAATTTTAAAGTACAGCTCTTTCCGTGGCGAAGGGAAAAGGCAGGCATGTGCAGCTCTGGCGGTAACAGCTAACTGGGATTTCAAATTAACGATACGATCTGGTTTGTGCCGTAGCTTCTTATAGTGCTTAGCTTTTTGTAATACCAGGGCTTTTGTACTTTAAAAGACATTCCACACCAAAATGTATCCTATTGATTTGCCATGGTTAACCACCCTGTAATAAGCCTCAAAGTCTGCGTGAGTAGATACAAAGCAGAATTATATTAATGTCATTTACAACCAGTGGGCAAAGAATTATTTGCAAAACGTGAAAGAAGTCAAAATACCAAAATATTTCAAAGATGATTGAATTTGGAAATGCTGTCATTAGATTATGAATAGAGTTCATTGGAAAAAAAAAAAGAGAGAGTCAGAGCAACATTGTTAGTGGGTTTCTTTTTTTGTCTTGTTTGTTTGTTTTAATAACCAATACTTTATACTTCAAGACAGCTTTTAGTTCCAGAAGTAAAGCATGGGAAATAAACAAGATAATTTTAAAGAAAATAATTACATATTCTTTTAAAAAAACAATAGAGGTCACAACTTACTTAGGCGTCTTTTCAGACAGAAAAGTGAATCTGAGTCCCCGAGTGTTCTGCGATTAGAAGACAGATCAGTAACACAAGGTGTAGCATCTACTACGCAGGTCAACGGAATGAATTAAAACCTATTTTTCATTATTCATATGAGCTACTTAAACATATAGACTACAGCTACTGAGCAGGCCATGTGCATTATAGTAAAAATGGACAAAACCAATGAGCAAAAACTAAGAGGAAATAATGCACTGCTTGACCAAAAGTAGTGGCCGGCCGTCTGCATTGACAGCTTTGTCAGCAGGACTGGGCAAATGCCCAGCTGAGAGTTGTGGACGGGTTAATATCTTCACACTTTTTCTTTCCTCACAGCTGCCACATGCAGTGCTCTGAAACCTGATATTTTTCATCAAAAACTGATTCTTATTTTCTGTCTTACTATACTAATCAATTTTACCATGCAGAGCTTGGAGCGCATTAACTGACAGTTACTCCTAATTAATACTGAAGGCAGACAAAAAGAGAGAACAAAATAATTGATGTTATGTAATATAAAATGCCTCTCCCAATTTTGTTTCCTTTGTGGAAAACTCTTTTGGTCTCTGTTCAAGATTTAAGCACTGGCCTGTTTCATGTTTTGTTTCAGAAGGTTGATTGAATGGCCGTTTATTATTCAAGACAATGAATTAAACTTCTCAAAGCCAAACAGTTCCAGCAGTCCTGGCACAGGCTGTTTTCTGCCAGAAGGAACATGCTCAGATCTGATTCATACCAACTCGTTCCCTTTAACATAAGAAAAATAAATAAAACCTCTTACATATCTTTTAAGATTCACATTAAAATTTCTTTAGCTTAGAAACTAGGATGCATTAAAGAAGTGAGCAATATTCGCTGCAAAATAGATAATGAAGGCTTCTAGGCTAAAATACACTGCATATTAGTTCCATGTAACAGTATGAATACTGTGACCTAGTATTAAAGGCTGATTTCAAAGAGATCATGAAAAGAGACCAATCTTCTTTGATGTTTTATGTTTAAATTAAATATAACCAAAAAGAGATACAGGAGCATTGCTCTTGCTACAGTGAAATCAGGAAAGGCTTTGCAGGACGCTTTAGTAAGAGCTAAATGAGATCTAGGCTTCATAATATTAATGTATAATTTATATATATACACACCAGTAACGTATGTGCATATGTAAACAATAGGAATTTATAACATTTATGTGCTTTAAAAATATACATAAAAGGAAACCTCAGAAATAGGCCTGAGTTTATAGTTATGTAATATATATCTTAGGACATGCACAGAGGTTCTGGTCTTCTAGTCAGAAATTTGATTTTTAAAAATAAGTGAAGCTTGTTTTCTTTTTTTAAATTATTTTAAATTGCCTATTTTTAAATATTAGTGCTGAAAAGAAAGTAAATAATCGTGGCCACTTTAGATAGGAGCTTATTCCAGCTCCTCATGTACTCTTGTGCTATTACGGTGAGTAACACGTAGCATTTAAACAGCTTTTAGAGGAGGTGGTGGTATTTCATTATTTAGGAAATGATTATGATGCTCCTGGGTGACATCTAGTCACAAGCTGTTGCTTTTTTGGCTGACCCAGGTTATCAAACAGAAGAGCTCAGGTTTGTGCGCAATTTCTGTAGCCTGGGCCATTACCATTATGAATGCTGACAAATGTTCTGCTAGAGACCGAATTTACTAATATGCTTTTTCATTAAACTTTTTGAATGTATCATTTGGACTAATATTTAAAAATAAAAGGATAAAAAAGGTGAGTTTAATATTTGGGGGTTTTCTTTCCACAAATGCCAATCCTTTTTTTGAGCACAAATGAAGCTACTTAGAAATAAAAATCCTTCTTAGTACTTTACCCTTTCTACAGTTATATTCATTTTCCTGTCTACAAACTGAAGATACTACGTTTGTAAAAGGACTTTTATATTGTCTTATGTTACTGTGAAATTGAAATGTTTTATTCAAATGAGGAATTATCTGCCTACCACTTTATCCTTTCTACTTTCAACATACAAATGAAAGCGGCAGTGCCTTCAAGCAGTGCAAGATACTGATACACTCAAACTTATTATTCTCGTAGTGGTTAACAATACCACGCAGAAGACATGTTAGCAGAAGGTACAGTAAGATATTACTGTACTATCTTTTCTAATAAGTACTATATGCCAAGGATTATTTTTCAGATTATTTTTTTTCTATGTGCTTGTGTAAAAAGCCTTTGAAGGGTTTCTGACTTTTTTGGGGTTTTTCTTTAAAGGCTGCATTTTCTTTTTTTTTCCTGAAGTTATAATATGCTTTCTAGATCATTTCTCTCCAGATTTCTTTTACTTTTTGAGGGGCAGCTGGGAGCACTGGCCATGCGGCAGAGCAGAGGACGCGGTCCCTGAAGCAGGGGTGCATTTGCTGGAGCCGCTTACCCCATTCCCACTGGGGTTACCTGGCTCTGCAAATACTAGTCCCTGTCCCGGCCTCTTTGCTCACCCTGTGGATTTCCATTACTGTCCATACCACATTTTCTCCTGCTTTTCCCCTCCCAAAAGGCCCGCAGTATCCCTCAGCTTCCAGGCAAGTCCCCAGGGCTGTGTTGTTTGCAGGAGCTCAGGGGGCTCAGGGCACCCGGCACTGCCCAGGGTCTGCAGCTCTCAGGGCATCCAGGTTATCGGGGACCCCCAACACCCCTTCTTACAGGAGCCCTGCTGGGATGCAGGCTGGCAGGGATAGTCTGACCTGGGGACTTTGCACGGTAAAAGGTATTTAAAGGCTTGCTGATAAGAGCTGTTGCAGGAAGGGTGCCGGGGAGGCAGGCGCGGGCAGCGTGGCACTGCCAGACTGTCACAGCGTGCCCCAAAAACTCCATAAAACTGTGACACAGTTTCTTGGCTAATCTAGATCTTTGCAGCATGTTACGGAGGGCACTGACCTGGTGCTATAGCTATTTCGAATGGGTTTCAGCATAGATTTAAAACAGTTTTAAAAATACATTTCTTTAACTTCAGTGAAGAATTACGTTTCCTTGGGAAGCTGTTGCAGATAAATGGTTGCAATAGAGCTAAAGGAATTTGTATGGCTGCCTTTGAAATTTAAACTGCAGATTGGTGTTCCTGTGTGCACACTAATCCTCAGAGAGATCCTTGACATACTGTGGCATGTCATCAAAACCAAATATGTAAATATTATGAAACAAAACAATATTCCTAACTTCTGAAAGTCACTACCTGTAACCTTGGGTTTAGGTGGTACATTTGCTGGACTACATCCCTTACCGGAAAGGAGTTGAACTTTGCCTAATTAAATATTTATGGGGAGATAGTTGCGTGAGGAGAAAGCAGAAATAAGCCCAGTATACAATCCATGCAATATAAGAAAAATATTTCTAGGGTAAAATGTGTATTGAAAAACAGGGGGAGGAAGTGTGATGGCCAGTGCAGACTTTGGTGGTATCTGGTTTTGTTGTTCTCATGCTGTAAGTGCAGGCTGTTGTCTGTGGCACTGAATTCAGCATTTGAAAGCAGCTAAATCAAATAGAAGCATATGTCGCTGTAAAGAAACCAGAACATACAGCTGATTTGAAACAACAATGCAAAACAACTCTCCCAGTACTATCAAGCAAGAGTTGTTGATAAGAAATCAGTCTCACCAAAGACGATCGGCCCTTTAATTCTTGCAACTGCAAGTAGGACAGTTGCAGTTTTTTAGCAAAGTGACTGTCTCTTCAGCACCTAAAGCACGGTTGCGAGGTGGATAAGATGTCCTTGAATGACTGATGCTTGGAGAGAAAATAGAAAGGTGCATCGCGGTTCCCTTCTTGGGAGCAGGCTTTAGTCGGTTTGACATTTTCATTATTGACTTGGGTGAACAGAGCATCCATTAAATCTGCAGCTAGTGCCAAGAGGAGAGGATTTACAAGTGCTCTTGAGGCAGGACGAGAATCCAGAGTAATCCTGACAAACCAGTTCTGACATAACCTGGATGCAGTATTGATAAGGACAATATGAAATGGTGATACGATAAATGCATTGGGCAGTCAAAAGGAGAAAGGACTGAGCTAGCTTTGGCTGTGTCGGAAGTCAGACCAGCCAAGCTTCAGGGATCCCTCCCAGACAGCATCTCTGGGCAGTAGTTCTTCAGGAAAGGGGCTGAGGGCACCATGGGGCTGTGCTGTTACAAAGAAGAGAAATCATACTGGGCACAACAAGCAAATGCAACACGTAAAATGTGCAGAGAAAGGAGCTGGGATGGCTGTAGAGAAGATCTGATAGCAGCTGCAGGAAGGTAAGAGAAACGCTTCTTGGTGTGCATAGGAAGGCTAATTTATGTTGTCAGCAGACAGCCACTGTAGGATTTAAGAGGAGCTTCATAAGACTAAGGGGAGTTGAGCAATTAATTGTCCCCTGAAATCACTGTAATGAAATCTCCACCAAATAAAGTTCCTAAGAGCAGATTAAATAAATATGCCAAGAGAAAGAGTTCAGCTTGATCCCATCTCAGGAGCTGGTCTAACCATCCTCCTAAGGTTACTTCCAATCTTTTTTCTGTGATCACAACCATTATCCAAGATAAAGCCACTATGTTTGCCTCTTTATCTCGTCCTTTTCCCAGTGGGAATTGCCTGATGTCTCTGCACATAAGCAAAGGTAGAGAACATTTTGGCTGAAAGTTTCAAACAAGGAAAAAGGGGTCTTAGTAGGTGACAGGCACTTAAATCTTATCAGCTTTGTAAACCTTGAGTTTAGCAGCTTTGTGACAACATTTTAGGATTCATCTTCCAGCTGTTAGGTTGCATGATTGTCCAGATAATAGAGTTTACCATTGCCAAACATATGCAAAACTCACTGGGCAAAGCGCGTATGTACATTGGCTGATGTTTTATTTTACTCTCTCAACAGTATAATGGAGGGCTTTAGAAATTGTTATTTGGAGTAAGAAGAGTTTTGCTTGCAGCTTATAAACATATTAAAGTAGCTTAAGATTTTTTGTGCTCCCCATCATTAGTGAACTTAATGTGAAACATGATCTGTGTTTTTTAGAACTCAGCAAAAAAAGTTTGATGGCAAAAGGTTTCAGAGCTTAAATCATAGAGGTAGAGGGTTTTTCTTCTTTCAGCAGACTTTCCTATATTTTCTGCCCAAGAAAGTTACTTTACTAAAACCGAAAGAAAATAATTCTTGTGGAGCTGAAGAGAAAGTGAACAGTCAGTATTGGCCAGATGCCGTCTAAAGTATAGGAAAAAGCTCCTATGTCCATTTTTTTTGTCAGTGCCCCAGGCTTTATTGACATAAGTGCTGTGTTCATTCAATAAGCAAATCTGAACGTAAACCCTGTATTCTTCATGGGATCAGCAAAACAGCATACATATCATTATAATAATTATTCTGATTATTAATAGATGTTGTTGAGATTGCTGAGCTTTGTCTTTAGTTCTGCCGGTGTTTGAAATACAACTTTGCAGTTCCCTTGAATTCAAGAGGCCGAATTCTGCCCTTGCA
>JAVSBS010010875.1:0-17336 GCA_033124195.1 Coracias cyanogaster
CTTGTTTATACGCCTCTACTATAATACAATAGCACTTTACAGCACAGAATTAATCTAAGAAATTGTAGCAGACAGGTTCAAAGACAGTAAATCATCAGCTGAAATAAAAAAGGTAATTTCAAGATTCAATCAAGCAGACAAGATGTACTTTTCAGTTGAAAACAAACAATGAATGCTTCTTTGTGTGTGCCTCTAAGTTGAGTTCATGGAAGTGGTAACAACTTTGACTGATGGGTCATGCAAAAGTCAATTTAAAAAAAGGTATCAGAATTTCAGGAAAGTTTTCCTTGTGAGCCATGAAAATTACACTGCCTCTGCAACCCTACTGACTCTTTTCATGATCTCCAGCGTACACCATCACCTTTTCTGAATCATTCCGCCACTTTCGTGTCCCTTCAACTTCATCTCCATGAATACAAAGCATAGCAGTACTTTCTTCATATTCCTCTTCACCTCATGGCTGGCTGGCAATCTGAGGTAGGGTCGGGAATGTAACGATCTCAGGGCAAGTATGTCAGTGTAAGACAGTGTGCTTCATGTGGATACTACCTCCTATCATTTTTGATATCTTTGGAGTAAAGTAGCTGTGATGACTATGCTTTATGCCAGCCTGTGGTAAGTGTGTGTAATACACAGCAGTGGAACATGCTTATGGATTGGGCACCTCTTGGGATTCAGGGATATTTTATGCCTCTTTCAGGACAGTCTCATCCTTGTAGGCATTTAGAAACAGGTTCTTTTGGACTTTTTCAAGTCAAGCCAGACATTGCATTGGTTATGTAGTCGCTCTAAAGATACTTTCTATTGTTCTTTTCCTGAGTTCAGATGTCATGTATTGGTACTTCAGTAACAAACAATTAAACTGTGTTTAGGTAAAACATAAACTTGAGATGTTTGAGATTCATCTCTTCATAATAATGTTTCTCTCCTGTCCCTAACATGTCTTACAACTCTTTTAACGCAGGAAATTAATGCAAGCCAGACTATTCCATTCTCCTGCAGAAGTGAATGAATAGATCAGAGTTACATTTTTTCACTTAACTAAGTCTATATATTAAGAAATATGTTATAAATTATCCAGCAACATATAACCCTTTAAAACATTATACGCTGTTTCTAAAACCTGCATCATTACATTGTAAACATCTTGTCAAGACTGAGCGTTCAGAGTCGAAAAGCAACTAACTTGCATGGTTTGAAATGGATGCATTGATAAAGGTAAGAGAAAATAGCTTCTATTCTTATCATAGATACTCATTAAAATTTAAAATGGGATTTCTGCTTCTACCACTGAATAACATATGCTTTAAAAATATTTTGTTGTCACTTTACTGTTAATAATTCATTCAGCTATGGACAGTAAACAGGTAGAAGATACTTTGGAAGCAATACCAGTTTATGCAAGTGAGACCTATTCTGTTATTGAATAAACACCCAGTATCTATTTACGAGATGGGCTTTCAGAGGCCTCCCTTCAATATTCTGACCTTATCAAAAAAAGCAAAAAAACCTGCTTTTAAAGGACATATTCCAGTAACTCTGATGGTTCGTAAAAGAGCTTCAGCCCCTGAAAGGTTCACTGTAAAATAAAGAGAGTTTCTCCTGTGTGCAAAGTTGGCCTGAATATTTCAGGTGAGTAAAACAATGAAGAAAAGACAAACAACTTTTCAATTTTTAATTTTTTAGGTCAAGAAACAGTACTCTGCTATTCTATTTTAAGCTGTGAAAGCACTTGAAATTCTTTTGCATAGGAACCTACTGCCTTTTGCTGTGGAAGAGAAACATTTCTGAACTGAGCTCTGAAAGGTTTACTTTCTAAACAAAGGACATGGGCAGACAAAGCAGTATTTTAGTAGTGGTTGAGCCAAAAAATAGTGGGTCCATATGTTTAAAGCCACATAATGGATTTCTGGCATTTACTGTGTCAGTGGGCATTATATCACAGAATCATAGAATGGGTTGGAAGGGACCTCAAAGATCACCTAGTTCCAAACCCCTTGCCATGGCAAGGACGCATCCCACTAGACCAGGTTGCTCAAAACCCCACCCAGCCTTGTCTTGAACACTTCCAGTGATGGAGCCTCCACAACTTCCCTGGGCAACCTGTTCCAGTGTCTCACCACCCTCAAAGTGAAGAACTTCTTTCTTATTTCTACTCTAAATCTACCCTCTTTCAGTTTGAACCCATTACCCGTTGTTCTATCACTACAAGTCCTTGTAAAAAGTCCCTCTCCAGATTTCTTGTAGGCCCCCTTTAAGTACTGGAAGGCTGCTATAAGGTTTCCCCAGAGCCTTCTGTTCTCCAGGCTGAACAACCCCAACTCACTCAGCCTGTCCTCACAGGGGAGGTGTTCCAGCCCTGTAATCATCTTTGTGGTCATCCTCTGAACCCAATCCATCAAGTCCATGTCTTTCCTGTGCTGGGAGCCCCAGAGCTGGATGCAGTGCTCTAAGTGAAGTGTCATTGGAACAGAGCTGAGGGGAAGAATTGCCTCCCTCAACCTGTTGGCCACACTTCTTTTGATGCAGCCCAGCATACAGTTGGCTTTCTGGGCTACAAGCACACATTGTCAGGTCATGGTGAGCTTCTTGTCAACCAGCACGCCCAAGTCTTTCTCCTCAGGGCTGCTCTCAATCCATACTCTGCCCAGCCTTTATTTGGGCTTGGGATTGCTCCAACCAATGCACTTGGCCTTGTTGAGGCATGAGCCCAGCTCTCAAGCCCGTCAAGGTCCCTCTAGTTGATATCCCTTTCTTCCAGCGTGTTGTCCACAAACTTGCTGATGGTGCACTTGATCCCAATAGTATTGTTACTATTAATTTATATGCAGGGAAGAGAGATGGATTAATATTGCAGGCAGCAGCGCTTCCTAGACCCCAAAGCCAAGTATAGACTTGATCCTAAATTAATGTTGAGACTGGGAATGTGCCTCTTTTCTTGATCTTTTCCATCTGCACACCACCCAGACCTGTATGTTGTGCGCTAAAAGAAATGTGCCAGCCTCCCTGCTTCAGATGCCCAGTTCCTAAGGGAATATGGCAAAGCGTACCTGTCGTGCAGTTCAGACGCAACAGATAATAGCGCCACACAAAGCCCGTGACAGTCTTGGCAACTGAACATGGTTATCTTCAACATCAGTCCAGAACTTCAGCCACGTGATACACTGCCTATATCAGAAGTTGTATATAGCCATGGATGCAAGAGACCAGTGGGAACTTACTTTTATTGATAGCCTGTCTCCAGAGGTCCCTACTAAGCATCGCAGAGAAACACTTGATCATACCACAGCTCACAAACACACCTTTGAATTTTTTTTTCTGAAACTTCTTTTTCAAATGTGAAAGCCTAATATGTAACTGTGTCCTATATGAAGAGAAAACATAAGTATATGCACAGGACAATGAGCAAAACCAGTATATATGGGCCTAACTTCTCAATTAAAACACTTTCTGGGGAAAAGACACAGGTATCATGGCAGAATTGTATCTTGACAGTAGACCAGATGCCATAAAAAAACTTTACATGATGTTCACTAGACAGCTTGAAGGCTGCTATGATAAACACGTGTGCGTTGCTTTATTATCTGTGGCACAGATGCTAACCAGTCCCCCAGAGGATCGTCACTCTCAGGAGAAAGCTGGCACGTGGAAGCCTGCACTAATATAGTCCACCCTTTCATCAGAACATGGATTAGCTTGCTTCAGCTTTGTATTAAGGCAATCAAATTATTTCAAAGTAAGACGTTGGCATATATAAGTATGACCTGAAGGGTGGGTGAAGTTACAAGACTGCTGCCAGCACTTAAAAGAAGACATCCTGGAACTGCTTCTGTGTTTCTGACTCTTAAATCATTATCAATTTCAAAGCACATACAGCTATGTCTGTGATTGGGTGTGTGGACAGCCTGGAGCTCATGTTAAACTAAAAACAGACATGGCTTTCAGGCTGTAAAGGCCAGAACCTGTTAATCTCTTTGAAGAAGTCCATCCATTGTTTGAAGCAGGTGGGACAAACCACTGGCAACTCCCTAATCTGGAAAATGTAATAAAACTAAAAGAGGGAGATCAATAAATACTGTGTGGTTGGTGGTTTTGTTTATTTGTTTCTAAATCACCTGCTTGGGATGGATAAACTGACTACATTCAAATGTGATGCCCTCTGTGAATGCAAACCTAGGGATTTCTGTAAATCTCAACCAGTGAGGTTCCAATGTTTCCAATCCCAATTTACTGATGTCCTTCACTAGTCTTAAGTAAAGCATTTTTTATGGAGATTCCCCCCGTCACACACACATTATAATAGCAAATGATTTTTAGTTCTTAATTTTCAAGAACATTGACTTAATCATGACAAAGAGCAAGCTCCTTAGAAAGGCACTGCTAGTCCTTAAATGCCATTTTAAAGTTCAGCATAAGATAATTAACAGACTGGAAATGTCAGCAAAAGATGAGCTCAAGATGGTTATGTATTTCAAGATTTTGTAAGTAACCACAGGAGTTAGATGTTTCTCAGTGTACCCAGTCCTGCTGATAACTTGAAACTTTGTTATGTGCAGGTTTAGGATTTATTACTGAAGTGTCAAGATTAGAACTTAAATTTCTTACTTTTCACTCAGATTAACAACTATATTCAGTTATGACAGTCATGAACTGCTATTGGAATTACAATATTAAGACACTTGCATATATATGAGAAAGAAAAAAAATAATCATCTGACTAATCATAAACCATGGCATGGCTGTATGACATAAAGAATAATAAAATTTCAGTGAACAGTTGTTGTTCACTATATGCAACTGAAGTGCTGAGGCCCAGGTTGGAGTTGACCTGTGAATGAGTCACAACCTAGTGGAATGTTTTGTTTTTTCCATTGGCTTCATGTTCCAGAGGCAGAAGCTGGCCCACCTGTGTCTGTGTGGCTCTGCCCTCACCCAGGTGGTCATGGTTGAGGTGGTGGCAAGGCCAGGATTATATTAACCAGGAGCCGATCAGTTGGAGGAGCTTCCTGTTGGGTGCGGCTTCTATTGGGGCTGGCTGCATCTTGCTGAGCTCTCTCAGTGGTGTCCTTCCATGGAAAGCAGCAATGCTGGCACCACAGTGGGCAGCAGAGGAGCTGGGCCCACAGGCACCTATGGCAGGACTGAAAGAAGAGCTCCGAGGGGATGTTGCTGGATTCATCACTGGCCTGTGTGATCAGGCAACTGATGGCAGCATAAAACGACCAGGGCTGAACCTGCACAACAGCAACACATTAGATTGTAGGTGGGAAAATATACATACTGTATTCAAAATAGGACAATTTAAAAATATTTTATTGTAATTAGCATACAGATGATTTTGAAAGCTATTTCTTAATTGGTTATTTCTAAATGTTCATGAAAAAGTAGTGGTTCCTTTCCAAAAATCTCCACCATACAGTTATGTATTTTAAGAGCCTTTTGTTTTTCTAATCATAGCTTCCATCATATCCCACTGCTCTTTGGTAACCTAAAAAAAAAGAAAAGTGTTTTATTGGAATTCCATATAATAATTACACATGTAAGTATTTGTATGAATGTAAAATAACAAGCAAGGAATCTAATACCTTCTTCAAATCATTGAATTCTCCTGCCAAAGAAACATATTCTCCTCCATCCATTCTAATAACCTAGAAAAAGCACAGGCAGTGCATTTAATAACAGTGGGTTTTCTGTTGCACTCCCTTGTTTATGAACTGTGGAAGTAATATTTATTGATTTGGATCAGAACAAATATGCTTAAAATGTAATTAAATCACTTTGAAAAGCTGTTTTTAAAGGTACTAACTACCATACATTACAATTAGAAGTTTAATAATGCTTGCAAGGAATTTAAAAGTGACCGGTTTTGTTTCATTTCTGAAACCAGGGCTTTAAAAAATATCAGCAAAACTCAAGCCACCATCAGGTTAATTGTATGAAGAAGATCAGCCGAAACTCACTGCTCCATTAACCCAGCTTGCATAGTCACTGCAGAAATAGGCAGCAAGATTTGCAATTTCTTCTACAGTTCCCAGACGTCCACAGGGAATCCTCTCAATCATTTTCTTCTCAAATGCGCCTGTTGGGTCAAGGCGGCTAAAAGCACCCTGAGAATTAGGAGAAATATATATATTTTTTTAATATTTAAAAATGTTCTAACTACATCAGAAATTAAAATTCAACAGAGATTTGACTCCACACAAACAATATGGAAGTTAAGATATGTGAGTAAACTGTCTATACCCTCATTGTCAGTAGGATGAAAAAGAAGAAAATAGGCAATAGAAAACAATTTGTCCCTGTTGCACTGACATGTATCTACTGAGGAAGCTAAGCTGGAATTTAACACCTTTGGGACAGCCACCCATCATCTACCTATGAGAAACAGGTGGTGTTAATAATCCTTGTTTCCCAAGAGAAAGTGATAGGAATAAAATACACATGAGATAGAGTAAGCAAAACTGACAAGAAAAAAAAAAAATCAAGTTCAGTTAAATTGCAGCAATGGCTAGAACTAAACTAAGTCACTTCAAGTTTTAGTATTTGAATAGCTTAGAATGCCATGGGAAATAGAAGAATTTTTTTTGTTCTTCCTGGCTCCTCCACATGCAAACAAGCTCCTCAGGCAAAACCAGAAATGTATTAGTAACACTTATAATTAAGTTATTCAAGCTATGAGTGTTAAAACACACTGTAATTTACGTAATTGTAGCTGTACTCACGCCATTTAGGTCTCCTGTTGCCATGTTTTAAAAATCACAGGTTATAAGCTTAACAGTATTGCACTTGTATGCTTTTTTCTTTTCCTATAATCACTTACAACAGTGTTTTTTAAAGAAATTGATGTAGTCCCTAAGGCAGAAAGCCTCGATTCTACAATATGTTGCTTTATAAAGTCAGCCTGCCTTTTTATGCTTTTCAGAGAAATTTTAACTTGGAACCAGTATGACAAATGTAGTACCTTATTAACTTATTAAGAACACACAATATCGCAAGTGGGACACACACTATTAGTTGAAATCAGAAACGTTAATGGGAGGTAGTAATATTGACACTTAAAGCAGTTAACTTGCCAAAATTTTGAGAATCTATAAATCAAAGTGATCTTGTGATGCAATATAATGGATGCCAAAAGTCCGTATAGATTCAAAAAGGAGCAGGAAAAACTTATGGAAGACAAAAGTCCATCAAGATGAATAAAATATGAAGAGATATCAACTGTATCAAACTCCCTGGGCAATAGGCTGCCAGAAAATGGAGATATAAAGAAACTTTTTTTTTTTTTTAACCAAAAAATCCACCATATACAAGGCCTGGAAGACTTTTGATCGGACCCAGTAATGTTGTCTGAACATTCTTATATCCCTGCTGATACTGCCACTTATCTTTCTTTACAGTCAAAAAAGGTAAAACTGAGTTGTCCAGTGCAGCATTTAACACTAGCAAGAGGAAAAAAAGGGAAAAGAAAAAAAAAAAAAAATAAAAAGAAGCAACCCTGCACTCCTGCCCCCAAAACAATATCAAAACCAACTGTGAAATATTTTACAGGTAGTAGTATACCATTATTAGTTGTTATTGTTCATAATTGTAACATTTTGATTCAATGTGAAAGGGATCCTCCTCTCTCCTCTTGCAGGACCGCTTCCTTTTTTCTTCCTGTTCCAGCTGGTCTGGACTACTTCCTTCAAACTCTGCAATCCTCCTTTTCATTCATATCAAAGCTTCACATTTTCTGGCTGACTTAGTTTTATTCCTTCTAGTTTTGTGATTTTCAACAAAACTAGTGAGAGTCTGTTCTCATATACCTAAAAGAGATTCTGACATTTTGGAATTGATGAGATGCTTTGTTGAAAGATCAGGAGTCCAGGCAGAAACAGGCACTTTTACTCCACCAAGTGTAAGAATTCTCTTCACTTGATAAACTTGATAGGTAGAGTTGATAAGAATCGACACAAAATAGTTGGATATATCATTTCTTCGAAACGCTAAAAAAGGTTTCATTTACATTACTGCAGCAGAAGGGGCAGTGGCAGGTTTGAGAAATGCAAGAAATTCTATTTTATGAAAGAATTGAGCGGTAGTGTGTTCTACATCCCAGCAGAGTCTTGACCACCAAGGAGATCACACTTTAATACTTACAGAAAAGGTTAGACTACCTTAAAGGGAAGTCTGTACTACAAAGCATATTCAGGGCTGTGTCTCACTTCGTGCTATGTACCTTTGTTTTTATTGGACCTGGTTGAATCACATTGAATCTCATGCCATATTTACCCCATTCAGCCGCAAGAGACCTAAAAATTCATTAACAGAATGCATCAATATTTTAAACACAGTGTTTTAACAATGCTATTCAGAAAAAAAAAACCCAAACCAACTGAATCAAACGTGTACTAGAACTTTCCTCAAACAGGCATTTCTACTTAAGGTTTTTTTTATTCTTAAAAACATTTCCAAGAAGAAAAAGATTACAAATAGAGGAATATTGATTTAACAGATGCCTCATAGATAAAGCAACATTAAGGAGCAATTCTTTCTCCTTCACAAATCATACAGATGATTTTGGCACTTACAAGACAACTGTTAGGCCAGCATCTTTCTCTGGTAATTTAGATTACCCATCAAGTATGCGTTTCTAACATTTTCAACATAGCTCTCACATCAGATATTTTGAAATAACGCAAAACAGAGGTAATATTCTAAAGTGGGACCAGTAGAATAATTTTTTGTTTATGGCAACATTCTCTCTGCATCAGCGGTACTCCAGACAGATCATCTACTACGGTGAATGAATTAATTGGGTCATAAAGTCTCTGAAAAGTACACGCTTTGGTTACAGCCTTATAGAACAGAAATCAAGATCATCACTCATTCCCTCATTTTTGTCTAGATAAAGAATTCTAGTGGTTAAAAGGCTGCCAAACCATTCAACTCCTTCTGCTGAAGTGCAGAGGAGGATCTATTTGCTGTGAAGGACTGTCCTATAGTTAATAATGACAGAAATCCTTTTGTTCACAGAGTAACATGGATACATCACATGATAATGTTCTGAATGAAGTAAAACTGCAGACCAAAATTTAAAAATAGTGGTAGGAAAAGCACTTCTTTATGAAACTAGGTAGCTGAAGCAACATCATACTGCACTCAAATACAAGCACATCCTTTCCTGAGACAAAAGAAAGTGGAAGGCCCTATAGATCTCAAACAGTATCCCTAATAACTGTCTTTAAGTGCTGGTTTGCTCATGAGAATGCAGGAGAATCTGACTATCGAAAATCTGTAATTGAAATTCTAGGACTGGCTATTGCCAAAAGTAGTTCCACTTGTCTTTATCTCGTCCTAGTGACAGAAATCAGCCTCTCGTTCTTGTGATAGAAATCATCATCATAATAGCAGTTAATCCTTCTGTAAGAAGCTGCCAGCATACTATTTGCTTGCTAGGATACTGGAGGCTGGAAGATTCTTCCACAATACAGTGGAATGTGAGGACTACTCCACCTAGCTCAATTTTTATAGACCAATGGCCCTATTTCAAGGATGCTGGATTACTCACTTGCTCATGGCTTCTACACCAGCTTTGGCAGAGGCACTCGGCAACACAAATCCTGAACCACTCTCAGCATAAATGGTTGTAATAGACAGGAATGCTGCTCCTGGAAGTTGAAAAACCATTAAAAAAAAAAAAAACCCACACCAAACAAACAAAAAATGCATGAAGATCAAACTCTGAACTTAAGGTAAAAGCAAGCTCAGTGCTAAAGAAGTTTGCATCTCAAGTGTTAGGGATGTCATTTCACCCTGGGCTGTGAAAAGATATTTTTAAAGTCTGTTCTTGGAAGCTTTGCTTTCAAGACTTTTTATTTTAGTTCCTTCTTTTTATGAAAGTTCAGAGTTGTTCCACCTAAGTGTAAATAGCTATTGACTAGGCTCCAAAGGTCGAAACCCTCAGACTTCTGCTGATAATAAATTTATATGTGCAAATCACTGTAACCAGAGTGAAGGCCTAAGACCTTACAGTGTCTTTTCAGAAGCTGCCCTAGACTAGTCGTCACTAACCAGGTAATTTGCCCTAATTTGATCAATTCCTAGCTGAAAAGAAAAAAAAAAGATAAATTTAAAAAATCAGCATTAACAATTAGGTTTGGCATAACCTTAAAATGATAAAGTTTAGGGCTTGAATTTAAGTTATGCAGAAAAAAAAGAATTTTTTTAAAGAAGTCTTCAGAAGCTTTTTCTGCACTAGACCTCAAGACAAAGTTAAGCTGCATTAACATTTTCCCACTATTATATACAACAAACTGTACTATAAAAAGACCACTTATATGCTATATTTAATAACAGATTTGGTGAAAACATTATGGAAAATAAATTAATCTTTCTTTTATAGAAACCTGCAAATTCTAACTGTCTGATCAATGACTAGCACGAACTTACTGTAACTGGGAAATGGAGGACAAGGGACAACAGCTCGCTACTTATGCCACAGTAACTAAAATAACTGTGCTACTTACCGTACTTCAAAAATCATTTAATTAGAATAGCTACCCAAGGGATATTTCTAAAGCAATATATATTACTGGTAGAATGTATGTGACGATGAAGTAAAGACTCAGTTAAAAAAATTACAGTAATGTTACACAAGAGAAACTAAAGAGAACCATAAACAAGCACTGACAGAAATGCCAGCAGATACCCAGAAATTACGGACCTTATTTATAAAAAACGTAGTCTACAGTGAGAGGCTTTAAAAAGAAAAATCAGCACAGGCAAAAAACACAGAACAGTTCTTAAGCTCTCTAGAGCTGATTGTTTCATTATGCAGTTTGCAGAATTAAGCCACAGAATTTTTAAAATACAGGTTAAATATAGGTGAGTTGGGTGAACCTAACACAGAAGCAGTAACGACTGACAAATTCACAGCTCCAACATTTAAAGTACATTCCAGTTCAGACCACTTTTATCTCTAAAGCCTATATTCATAAAATGGACAGTATCTAACCAATTAAATCCTCTCCTTTTGTAAAACCTTAGTGCATAAATAAATAATGCACTAGCAGATTACAAATCCCTTTAAATACCAGTACAAACGTAAGAGTCTGAAAGCAGAATACTTTTGTTCTGTATTAAATTAGGTTTAATGTAGGTCATCCTGCAGGAGGATGCGCCCATGTTCCTGTAACAGTCAGAGGTTTATCATCTTCACAGACTGCTCTAGAATATGTGCACTGGGTAGCAACTCGTCACTTTGGAAACTAAGGTCTCTGCTCAAACTTAAAAAACCCAAACAAATAAACAGCAAATGAAGGTGGAGAATGGGAGGACAGACAGGTATCTTTGATTTACTTGCACAAATATCTCTAAGAAAGCTTTAAAAAGGAGTCTTACTTACAGATGGTATCACCTGGAAAGAAGGCATGCAAGTAATAGCAAAAGAAATTCATGTGTTTTGGAAGCTTAGAAGCGCAAGGAATAGAGACAACATGAAGGTGAATGACTTCTAGATTTTGCTGAATTTGAGGGTGGAAGCAAGGAAAGTAGTTTTTCATTCAAGAGCTGCAGAGACCAAGGCATTTGTAAAGGCACATTTCACATCACTACAGGGAGACACTGCATTCATCCGGAAGGCCATAAAGCAAAAGTTTGCTATCGTGATATATCAAGCTAGAGTTGAGGATGGGTTTTTAGTGTTGGAATACTAGCGCTAGAATGGTAACAATGATTTTTTTCATATGCTGCTAAAATACATGTGGGAAATACCTTTCCAGCTGACCGAAACCATTACATACTTACTGAAACAACATTAACTATCCATTTTGCTATCACTAAATAGTATAAATCCACGGAGTCCTTTTTGGAGAGGAGTACTGAAGAAATTCAACCAGTTCAGGAGTTAGAAAAGCACAGTGCAAATACAAAAGGATTATTTCAAGACAATGTCCCTACCTAGAAAACTGTAATATGCCTCACTGCTTTTAAATGTTATTTGAGATTTTATCATTCTGATCAAAAAATAAACTCAATGCTTTTCAATTTGTAACCAGAAGATAATGTAAAATGAAAGCAGTTTTTTGTATATAATATATGATATAACATAGAAGGGCATACATTATCCTACCCGTAAAGACAATTAAATGGTTAAGTACATCTTTGGTTAAATAGTATATCAAAGAACTATGTATCATATTTTTAAGGTAAAGTTGAAATACTGGATTCAACTCCTAGGTAGTCTAGAACTTAGAATTATACCTGGGAAAATAAAATCTAATACTGATTTCAATTTTAAAATTATTTTTCAAATTATCGCAAAGGTAATTTTCTCTAGTGCTACTTCAAATACCACAGCTGTGAACGAAAAAAGATGTAAAATGTTAAAAATTGTGTTTCTTTTCAAACTGTCAAAACTGGCTATAATAATAGTAAGGCAAGGAAAGTAAGTAATAATATTATGTCACAATGCTTAGTTACCATTTATCTTAAGTTTAAGGTACCTTTTTGTACTTTAATGAGCTCCTTTCCAATTTCCAGAGTTACAAAAGCAGTACCATTAAGCACAATATCAGTAATTGTCTTCCAGGCATTAGCAGAAAGTCGTTCAGAAGGGGAAATAAAGTTTCCGGCTGCGTTGTTTATCACAACCTGAAACACATGAAAGAAAACTTAACAGTTACCCAAAAATAACCCTTCCTGAGAGAAAAGCAAAACATTTACAAGGAATTTCTTAGTGTTTCCAGGTAGAAAAGTAAAAATATCCTCATCAAATGAGGAACAGGGGGAGGGCAGAGAAAGAGAGGAAGAAAAAAGAATCCATTGGAAATTTTAACATCTGCAGCACCGATATGTGTCACGAACAGAAAACGAGCTGTATTTCCAAACTGCTGTAATTACTAGTCTAGCACTGAGGAACTGTAAATGTAGAGGCTGATTTAAGTTGCTGTTTTTCATAGTGTCTCAAGCGAATCCTAACAGAAAAGTTGGTCCCCTGCAATGTCAAGATCACATATCATTATTAATGTAACGGATGCATGGAAATAAAAGCAAAAGAAGTTCAGGTAACCTGATGACTAAAGTCTGGACTAGCTGACTGTTGTGTAACAGGATGTCTAATCAGTCATAACAAAAAGAACATTATGATTTAGTGAACTGCAAGCGACTAGTACAAAACGTTTTTCAAATACATGTATATCTGTCACTTGTGGCCTTTCTACAGACAATAAGGTGGCAAAGGATACTTTCAATATATCATATGCTTAGCCCTTCAAGCTAGCAAGTTAGATATATCATTTAAGGGTACTAAGCATTACAGGAGCAGTCTTTAAACTGAAACTTCAGTCACCAGATCTTGTGTTAATAATATAATAACGTGCTAAAGCAGTAAAATGGTGAATTACTTATGGAATGGCACCTAGATTCATGTAGGTTTGCACATAAACCTTAAGTCTTTGTTCTGAAGAACTTCCAGGCTAAGTTAAGATATTAGAATTTTTCATAACAAAACACAGCACATATTGCATGAAGATAAAAGAAATAAAATCCAACAGACATAAATTATAAACAGAGATGGCAAATACAATTTAAAGGCCTCCCTGCAATATGAAAATAAATAAAATAAAATCCAAACACCTCAAGATACTGAGGAGGTTACTGAATAAATACAGTGAAGACACAATAATAAAACTAGTGAGCTAAGGACTGCATGATACGGTCTTTGTGGTATGCAAATATAAATGACTGCCAAAACAATCCATGTAACACAAGAATTACTGCTTTCAAATTGGGAGTAACAGTCTCAGGGATGGAATGAATGAAAAAAAAGCTAGAAGGAATATGATACTGCCATTAACATCGATCTTTGAGCTCTCACCTCACATGCACAGTGACAGTGACATCCAGGCTTGCAGTGTTCATAAACTACATGTCTGTCACTAAGAAAAATTAGACAAAAATAACTGAATAATCAATTTAGTCTGCAGTCTCTCTTAAAACACACAAAAAATGTGAAATTAAAGGCAAAGGAAATGCTTGTAAAAAACTTGTATTTTTTTGTAATTGTAAAATTGTAAAAATTGTAAAAATGCTTGCAAAAAGTAATGGGAAGTAGTTAGAAAATTACTGATGTACTTAAAATGTAATATATTGGAAGAAGTCTCCTCCCTCTCTGCACACACTTAAAACCTGAGGATTGTGATGTACTTTGGCCAAAAACCGCAGTAACTAGTAGACAAAAGAATACCCAGAGTATCTTGTCTACAAATCAGGACAGTGAGCTGTCTTATTTTGTGCACTGTTACAGCACACAGCTGTTAGAAATAATTCCTCCACTTCTTACAACACTTAGAATTCCATAACGCGGTAAGAGAATTCAGAATTCTCTTCCACGTCGATAGGAAGCTATCAGTGACTGCAAAGTGTCCACAATACACGGATGACAGTTTTAAATCTACAGTAAACAGCTTAAATCCCACTGGCTATCCCTTATATCGATGTTAACACCCTCATCACTTTCTAACAGCCAGCAGAATCTTGAGTTGTTTCTCTCATAATGAAATCAGTTTGGTGCCTATCATTGTTCAGTCTCCACCAGACCACCCTTCTCAAAGCAAGTCTGATGCAAAGAACTCTCTATTTTGTGCCAAACTATAAAAAAACCAGATGCTTAGCTTGACTGAAGGTTGTATTTCTTGATTTTATGACAACTCAGCTTTCAAATTGGAACCTTGTTTGTGCCTTTAATAAGCTAAGCAAGGACCAAAGATTATGTTTATGATTGCTTCCATTTCTAGTTTGTGAAACGTTCTGTTAATAAGCAGCAGGTGTAATTCAGTGCCAACACTGGTAAGTCAACTTTGCAGGAGGATTTAAGGGTAATATTCTATTCACTTAATTAATTCAAAGAATCCCATCATAATTAACCCACTGTTTACAAATAAACTGTTAGTCCTTAGAATAAGAACAATGATGTTTTGTCTATTTGCCCCTTGAGTATTTTAAGAACCACAGGAACAGAGCAATCAGTCTAACCTGAATAAAACTAGCGTTTTATCTCAAAGTACGGCCACGGTTTGTCTAGCGTCTCTTTCGATTCCATTAACTTCCTGTAGTGATTTTCTTCATACCTATTATGCAGAATATTTTCAGTAATGAAGACGGAAATTCTTTCCTTTCACTAGAACACTTACATCAGGATGTCCTGCCACTTGGATTACTTCAGCAACAGCATTCTTAACAGAAACTGGATCTCTCACATCACACTGGATGGCATGAACCTATATAATAATGGAAAAGCAGCTGTAAGACTTCAAAACCATATCATTCATAAATCAAACAAGCCCACAGAAGCACATAAATGCATAAAAATCATATAACCATTTCAAGTACAATAACATATTCACAATTCTATACAAATTTACCTTATTCCCTGTTTTAGAAGAAATTTCTTCTGCTGTTCCTTTCAAAACATCAAGCTTCCTAGAAATAAGTACACAATGTCAAAAAATTTCAATTAAATGCAATTATAATTCAGATTAATAAATTCTGGTGATTTTTGCTGAGCAAATATGAGCTAAACCTTAAAATATCACTTGATATGTGTACGCGCATGTGCTGCTCATTTTCGCAAAAATTGAGCTTTAAAATAAAATCTGTATTTTCATTCTGAGCACATAATTAGAACAAAGTTAAGTTTTAGCTACTACTTTACTGGTATTTTAGATAGACATATATTTAAAACTAAGTATCTAAAACAGTATTTGCATGAACATCACAACATTTTTTGTTTATTTTGATGTAAAATGAGATTTTGTTCTAGTTTTTACTGTAGTGCTACTTAAGAGAACTGTATAAATGTCATCTTCATTAAGGGAAAATCAGAGCTGTTTTTAAAGTCATAAGAATAAAGAGGAACGGCTTTAATTCTTTATCGCAATTCGAAACTGTATCACGAACACCTGCACTAATACATTCAAAATGTTCAGCAATGGCCATTTGAATTTTGTGTTCTCTTCTAGGCTTTGGCTGAATTTATGTCTAATATTCCAAGTCTGCTGCTGTGTTTTGTGGAAATGCGTTTAGTTTATTTCTTCCTACTGCTGGTTACACCGTAACACACTTGCAGATGGATCTGCAGGTTTCTGGTATTTACAATGCGACATTATAATTTAAAAGTGTACTGAAATGAAGTATAGATAATAAATTTATTCATTTTATGAATAAGAAAACAAGATCCACGATGAATAAGACAAGAGACCTGTTCAGCATTCAGTACTAAATGAAAGCTCTAAAACGACTTTATTAGTATTTACCGGCTTGCTATTACACACGTGGCACCTAAACTGGACAAAGTTGTTGTCATCCCCTTGCCAATCCCAGTACCTCCGCCAGTTATAAAGGCCACTTTTCCTTGAAAGGTATTTGGTGGCAACATCACTTTTTGAAGAGGTGAAAAGAACGTAGCTTGTGGTGCACTGCTGTCTTGATGCAGGACGTTTGGCCCACAGCTGAAAAACTGAAAGAAAAGAAGTGGGAAGTTAGAGTTTTTTCTCATTTCTGTACACAGGACTGTTACGCAAAATTAGATTTCTCATGGCAGCGGAGGTAACAAACACAACTGCCTGATTACAAACTGAACGTAAGAACAATTAAATTGCATCATAGTAAAACACACGGACCTTCACAGAAATGCTACTACTACACCAGAAAGCACCTGAGCTGTTTTCAGACATTCTATTGCAACTAGAAAATACTGAAAAAATATTTTAATACCGATTTTTCTTACTTTGAAAGTTAGTTATTCTTACATCTGTTACTTTTACTAAAATGTGTGGAAAACCATCACCAACTAAAGACATCCTCTCAGCAGGATTTGGGGTTCAGGCTCATACACGTGCTGTACTTTATGTATAAGGAGTTTAGTCCTAACAAATCTGTGTGATATTAAGTTTACATGTATATATCTTTACAAATTTAAAAGCTTCGGTAGCGTCCTGGTTTGAGTTAGAACCGAACAAGTCTGTTCAGTGATTCTACTTTTCAGCTGAGTCTCTTCTAACTAACTGCACTTTCTGAAGTTAACAGCAGGTTTCCACAGAGAGTGTCTGCTTCTACCAGGGATAATACTCGATGTTTAGAGTTACTACCAAGGATTGGTGTGCAGACCAAAGTCACTGCTAAATCTTGTGTACCATATTGCAGGGGAGGGAATACACACCCTAGACTGACCAACAAGGCATTCAATCCAACAACATGTTTATGATGGGGTTACAGTGTTGGTGGATAAGGGAAGAGCAACTGGTGTCATCTACCTGGACCTATGCAAAGCATTTAACACTATCCTGCACCACATC